>JAFJYH010000076.1:0-150692 GCA_017365405.1 Cadophora malorum
CCTCCCCATCCACCTCCCCCACCATCTCCTCCGAACCATCCCCCTCCTCCTCCATGGTGTCCGTGATGACCGTGATGTCCACCGCCTCCGCTCGAGTCGATGTAGACGGGCATGGCTGCGGAGTGGCCGTAGCGGTGTTTGTTATGTCTGTTCATGATAGTCAGTACAAGGTTCTGTTGCAAACGACCTCAACTTGCGAGGTCGAAAGTTGAGGAAAGGAGGAAGCGGGAGAGACATACTTCATCGGTGGTCCACCATAAGGATTATATGGTCTCGCTCCATAAGCAGGCTGTCCATAATACTGGACTTTTGGTTTGCGACCGAAACACATCTCGATTGTCTGCAGCTGTGTTCTTCTCTGTCTGATGGTCTGAAATGTTGTTGTAATGAAGTGTGTTATTATTGTGTTGCACGAAGATGCGATTTCCAAAACCTGAGAAATGTCCAGGTATTAAATACCTTCCTTCTAGAAGCTGGTTTATTCCTTCCAGCGTTCGAACACTTCCGTTTCGGGAAGGCGATCCACAGATCTGCAGGAATAAGCCTTGTGACGCCTGCCAAGAAGGCGTTCACGTAAGGCTGAGATGTCATGTTCGACGAGTTGAGTGTGTGTGATTGGATGCGCGGCTGCGCCTTGGTTGACAGCTTCGATAAGCTCGTAACTGTTTGAAGCTAGATGGTGCGCGGATGTTGTGATTTGTTAGAATGTTGAAGCCTGGGTTTAGTCAGGAGGATGGAGGGGCTGTGGAGGCTGAGTCGAGGAGGGCGGGGAACGACTAGGACTTACCGAATAGTTTATGGATACTTGGAAACTGCATGAGTGAGGCTTCAAATGATGATGATTAAGAGCATATGTGTACTTTTACGAATCGACTTGGAGTTTGTTATAATTGTTTGGAAGTTTTGTCCCCGCAATTCAATCCCCTAGATCATGCGCCACCAAATACCCGATGTCAACAAGGTGAATTTTTTTGCTCCTTTCGCAACATGGCAATCATGACCAAGTGAAGCTACGCGCCTCTTTCCCTTTCCCTTTCTGCCTAGAGCTCGACTTCGGGCGTGCGAGGAACAACATGGACCTTTCTGCCATCGATCTGATAAAGCGACTTTGTTTGCTGCGTTCTGAAGCGGCACATGTCGGATGCCCTGATCTTTCCATCGAGGTGCCTTGAGACGTTTCTCGGAGCTCGAAAACCTCTTCGCAATAATGTGGGAAGCTCTGAGCAGCAGATGTCTGAGCGATATGCATCTCTTGCGAGCAGATGGAAACCATCGGGAGACGAACAGGGCCTGTATCGGGTGTCAACTGTACGGATTGTGGATGTTGAGCGTTCGGCTGCTCTATCAACTCCGTAGCTGTGAGTTCTGGTCCAGTGCTTGATGCCTCGGCTCCAGGAGGACTGAATGATCCCCCTCGTGTTTCAACGGATGACAGATTAGAACTATCACTGGAACTATCGACTGGGCTTATCGAAGAATCACTGTATCCACTAGGGATTGTGTGAGTGGCCCGGGACTGCGGGGTGGTCGCAGCACCGTGAACTTCCCATTCCGAGCGTTGTGGGTCTGGGGGACTTGCTTCTCTCGAGCATTTCCTCTCCGCGCCATCACCAAAAACAAAGCACCCATGGACATGTGGTTCCACTAATGTCCGCAATTGCGTATTGCTGGACGCTGTTCTGACAGAGCGGAGCTTCTGGGCGTGCTGTATGGCTGACCCCTGAAAACCTCCGTGAGAAGTGATCAATCGCCGCCCTCGAAGCCATTCTACTTTTTCTGCCAGACCATCGTTGTGTCTCCTCAAGAGAGACCGGACAGTGAGCCCCATCATGGCCAAGTAATTCTGCTTTGATGGGATGGTCGACCAGCTTTCGCAAAGGTTGTCGCATGTTGGAGCTACTGGTGGCTGTAGTTTCTTCGTAAACAGGACAATAGAATGCTCATGTGTGATGTGCGTCCAGGGTTGATTGACGCGGCACCTGTATATTGGCTTGGATCGTTCCATATTCATAGCATCGTTCCACTCCATGCCGTGAACATACTGAGGAGTCGCGAATCCCGCCTCTTCAAAGCGAGGCTTTGCTTCGTCTAGTCTCATTCCGATTTTATCGAGCGTGTGCCATGATTTGGAGATTATAACTGTGGCGTCCTCCACCACATCACCTTGTGCATCTATACCTTTATATACCCTAAGTTTAAGGAACTCCCGCAGTGCACGTTGAGCTCCGAGATACCCATCAGGTCCGGGCTCTGCTAAATAGGACGTAAAGTCTGGTGAAACCAATTGGTCTCCAGCGTATACCTTGTACTCGCGAGAGTGGATGATCGAGTGAACCATTTGTAGAACGACCGTGGCCTTAGGAAGGTAGTATGCAGTTTTCGCTTCGGTATCGTAGAGGAGGACCAAGTGCTCACGCCCTGCTGCCAGAGCATCGTGAACGTCGTTTCGCAAGTCCGACTGAATAGATGTCTGCATAGCTGTTCGCAATGTGTGACGAGTGCCTTCCGCGGTGACGAAGCCCATGCCACTCGTCCCAAAGGTAAGACTGTAAGATTTGCTGACTGTTACGGACGGGATCCTCTTAGCTCCGGACCATTCAAACTCTCGCTGATAATCTGCTGTTCCCATTGTGATGACGGCACTCTCTGTCCAACCAAGGAAACACCGCCTATTGAATAACAGCTCCGGCGAAAGCTCTCGATGCCATTGGGCAATGCGGCGAGTCTTAAGAATCTGCGATATTTTTGCAAGTGCCTTTCCTGGCCGAGTCTTGCTCTCGAAATGCCACTGTAGCGCATCGTCCTTTGTTAGCTCGGACATGGGGATCAGCATCGATGTGAGACCGTGTGCAAGGAGACCTTCGTCAAATTCTACAAGGCTCAGGCATCTGCTCGCAAGTGCTATATCCGCAAACGAAATTTCCAACCCACTCCCTTCGCTTCGGCTGGTAACCGGAAAACCTTCTGCCACAACGCCGTGCGGGAACACCGAATGCCAACAAGAGAGCTCTGTCGGGGAATGTCTTAGATTAGTCGCTTTCATGATAAGCTGTCTTAATGGCTGATTCCACCTGCGAGGCGCAATGGTTGTAGATGAGTAGAGAATTCGTCGTGGTCCGAAATTCGAATCGCGCTACATAACCACGCCATGGCGGTCAACGTTTGTGTATGCACGGATTCACTGCCTTCAATAACCATCCGGAGAGGTGGCGTAGCACTTGTAATAGATGCCTCATCAATAGTCATCCTAAGTAACCTGCTTTTTCTTCGGACTGCGGCTCTCGTTGTTCCTAACTGTCCGGACTGTACGATCTCCTCAAGCCCGCTGAGCAATAATGGTCCAACGTCAGACCATTTTTCTGAGAGATATTCCTCACAGCTCTGGGCTTGTACTGTAATGCCTTCTCCAGTGAGGGTCAACAAGCTACCAAGTCTCGTTCCAGGCGTAAAATTCGTGTGCAGAAAAGTCGGTGCTTCCCATTGTACAATGTACTCCAGCTTTAGCGGACGCTCTTTTGCGTAAGAAGATGGCCAGAGATCCAGTAGAACAGATCCTGGATCAGTAAGGTATAAATCAGGACTAGTTGATTCACCGGTCGTGTGCCCTGGAATCTCGAAGGTTCGGCCGTCAGAATCTGCCCGTTGAGGGATATTTTTGATAAAGGGAGGAAGAACAACTCCACCCTCAGTGTCATTGCTATTGAGAGCTTTATGTAGGCTCTTGCTTTCAACAACTTTTTCTGAGTTCTTGGGGCCATTCAGTGCCTCTTTGTTGACATAGCTTCTGCTGCTGACATCGGATAGGTGGGGTTTGCATCTATGATTGGGCGAAGGAGGGGTCGGAGCGATGGGTATGAGCGACGAGCACCCATGGCCATGCGGACCTTTGGATGAGGGGGGGGAAGTCCCCTCGTGTTTCTGTTGCGCTAATATCCATGCAAGAGTTCAACTTAGAGTCCACGGCTGAAGGAGGCTGCCATGAGCCAAGCTCCGAAGATTTAACTTTTTCTGGTGTGTCGTAATGCGAAGCATGAGGTGACGGGTTGAACAGGTCGTAATCATTAGTGAGCTGCCACTCGGACCGCAGAGCAAGTTGGCCAATGAAGCAAGCCTTTACACCATATTCCAAGGCATAGGGTTTAGCATAGTCAAGCCAGGGTCGTTGCCCAAATCATGGGGATGGTCGCACCAGACTTTGATAGGGATTCTTGTTAATCCTTGCTTTTTTGGGCGAAAAGATATTGCTGAGCCATTGCCCGATCCAACTGCTGTCTGAGATTCGGCATAGATATTCTCTTCTGGACGCCCGTGTCCGTTGTTGCTCTTGATAAGTCTAGTGCGAACAGTTTGTGAGCAGAAAGATATCTAGACGAGATCCAATGCGTTTCGAACTTACAGACATATGCAACGCTTTTCTTGTGCCTTGATGACGACGAATCGACAGACTTTCCCGACTTCTCCTGCCCTCCAAGGGCTATTATCACCTCATTCCGACTACCATTAGCGTCGTCTTCACCAGCTCCACTTAGCTCAGACCAGGGGACTTTGAAAATCCACGAATAGTTAGCTTCGAGCCCGAAAAAGAATGAACAGATCTTACCCTGCCAAACTTGAATTGGTGTGGCTCCTGAACCTCATAATCTACGAATTGTCAGCTGCAGTCTCATGGGACCAATCTGCTTATTCCCTTACACGAATGGTATTCCTCAGAGTATGTGCCGGAATTCAGGCCTCTGATTGTATCTCCACGTAGGCCTAAATTACCATGCGAAACAGAGAGACTATCAAAGGCCGCCAAAGCATCAGATCTCGCAGTATCGTTGTTAGAAAGACGTCGTGCAGAAGTTATTCCTGAGTATAGACGTTCATCTCCAAGAGTTAGTTTGTTGTCTCTGAACTCTTGAAGGTATCTTCCTGCAATCAGTCAGATCACCCTTCGTCTGATACTACTTAGAGTCATGCACCCGCCTTTCCAATTAACAAGCCGGCGATCCTGACGAATGGGATCAGAATCCGAATGCAATTCAGTCCATCGATCGCTACTTACAAAGCCATTCCCTGTGCTCCTGCTGTATTCGGACATGTTCATGAAGAAGTGCCAGATTTTACCAGTGCAAATCTTGAGCAAGCCTTGAGTTCCAGCAGGTCTCGAGATGTTCAGGAAACGAGGCTCTGCCCTCGTCCATTCTCATGAATTTGGTGAGGGACCACGATCGCGTCGGCTTCCAGCCTGAGCCGGGCGTCAAGCCAAGCTGTGGCTGTCAATCTGTCCATGCTCAGCCCGATTCCAATAACATAGGCAAGCAGATCTAGCCAATACATCGCTCGCAATGGTGTGCTTCTTGCAGGAGGCTTGCATGTATTCGCAAGACTTCCTCACAGGGCAGAACCGAAGTTGTGTGGTCTGGGCAGTTGATGATGCGGACGCGGGCTGGCAAATGGCGAGGAAGGAAGCAGCGGTTAGCTGCGCAAATCGACAGACGCGAGGAAGTCGTCATGGCCAGATTGAATATGGGACTTGCCAAATGCGGTTTTCCGTTCGAACAGGCGTGCTACCGTGGTCGCGCATGGAACTGAAGTTGGCTGGTGGAAGAGAAGAATCCGGATTAGAAAAATTTATTGCTGCTAATCGGAAGGATAAAGTCACTATAATACCTTAGTACGAATTACCGGCACCAGAAGAATTGGCGTGGTAAGTAATAATATCATCCTGAGGTATGTGGCAGTAAAGGATACAAGAAGGGGTTCCAAATAATATACACCCAGATCGTCAACTATGCCGTCCACATGCAAGGCTTTTGTGCCACCAACGTACTCCATTCCATACACAATACACAGCAATACATTACCACGATATCCAGAATCGATCCGCCACAACTTATCTAAGCCTTCTGTGTTTGCCTCTTCTGGTTCTTTCGCATCTCCTTCTCACGCTCCTTCTCGAGGTACTTCTTCTGTCCCTTGGCGTCCAGGGCCTTGAGTTCGAGGTCGCGCTTCAGCTTCTTGGCCTTCTCACGCTCGAGATTTCGCTCTTCAGCTTTCTCGTCTTCGCCGGCTTTTTGGAGCTTGCGGATGGTGTCTTCACGAGTGGTGCGGACCTTGCGCAGGACTTCGGGCCGGAAATGTGCGCCTTGTACGAGAATGTCGGCGACGCGGACGAAGTATTGGAAGATTGGCAGGACGCTGGTGTAATCGCCGGAGGAGGGGGTTCGGATAGAAAGATAGACGCGCTTCTTTGGGGTGGTGTCCTCGAGTCTGAGAAATGTTCAGTTAGTAGAGTACACTTTTACGAGCAAGACCAAATCGCTTACGTCAATGGTTGGTCGATTGGCTGGTCAGTAATGATCAAGTGGTTTAACAACTCGCCAGCATCCTCAACAGCCTTAATGAGCTCAGGAGTGAGCAGAAAATCGGTGATCTCTGCGCTCTCGCTCATAACAGTTGCCCATGCGGGAAGCTTTGCGCTATCCTTAGTGGTGGTGATTGAAACGTCATATCTTGACTCGCGAAGTCCCTTCATAGTCTCCTTGTTCACAATAGCCCAGACGAAACCATCATAGCTGCTCTTGGTATCCTTGCGCAACTCGTGTGCTCCGGGAACCTGGCCAGGAACAGTAAGAGCCTCACGTCCATCGAAGGGGTAGAGGACAGCCTCCATCTTCTCTCCTGGTGTGTCCAGGCTCTCGAAGAATAAACTGAAGATGAATTCGAAAATCATGGTGAGTGGGCTGTAGCGCTTGTACAGGGTCAAGTTGATATCGACAAAAGCCACATTTTGCCGACCAGTTGCGTAGGTCGAGAACTCGTTGGGTGCCTTCTCCTTCAAGAGCTCTTCTGGAAGCTCGAGGGTTGTAGCCTTGGCCAAGCCTTCACTCTCGACCTCGTCGACAGTTGGGGCTTTGCGACCACCGAATCCGACCAGCGCAAACTCCTTTTGTAGAACAGTCGCATGCGCGGTGATCCAAGCCTTAGCCTTCCTTCGATTGGCACTTGTGCCGAGCATGTGTACTGTCACGATCACAGCAATCATAGCAAGAATCACACCCTCCTGCTTGAAGTCGCTGAGGGAGTGACGCTCGTGGATATTGTACCATTTGGTGTAAGGGACAGCTGCACCTGTAGGAGCTGCACCGGCGCCCATGAAACTGACTGGGGAGGAGGCAGCGGAATAGGCAGCTGGTGTTGGCTCTGGGGCTCCAGCAAAGTCGGCGAAGTCTGTAGGAATGGGGGTTAGCACCTGTCTGTTCCTCTATGCAATTGCGCCGGCAGACTCACCATTATCGCCAGCTGGGATTGGGGATGCAGATGGCTTGGAGCCTCCGAGGAAAGCTTGGAAGAGTCCTGCCATATTGAAGGGGTTGCACGATTTCAATGGAAGGTTGTCGTGTGAGGAAGAAGATGGAGAAGCTGGAGGCCAGACATGGGCATGAGGAGTGAATGGCGCTAAATTCACTAGACCTGTTAGAGCTCGCTAAGCTTTGATGCCGCTTTAATTATTCTTCAGCAGTTCTGCGACACTTTCATGCCGCTTTATCAGCCCCTCAGCAACCAGATCCGAAGAACATCCGCGGCCATGACCTCTGAAGCCCTTGCCCAAGGCTTGGAATGTTGCTGCCCTTGCTTGAACATCGACGACGACAACGACAACGAGGAGACAAGGTATTTTCATTCTTCTTTATGGATATCGTATCATGCTAAGATAGCCCTCGAGATCTCCCCAAGAGCCACTTTTCACTAGGTACGTGACAGGTCGCGCTTTCTCGTCGATATCACGTGATGTAAACAGAACCTTTAGACTGTGTTTCTGTTTCCGGATTGGCCACTGAGCTTCTGGTCGGACTCTCGGGAGAGCTGTTGATCAGGTATCCTGGCTTTAGACACTCATGGGTGCGGACTGGGTGGCTTCTGAAGTTGATGGCTGACCATACATATCAGATTACCACCCCGTCCGATGGGCAGACCTGTTCGCACCTATGGCACACAGCGCCGTCAATATACGTCGAATTCCTCAAAGGTTTTCGGCGTTTCTTCTGTGAAGCCAAAGGAGTCGCCTGCAGTGACCTCTCCAGATCTTCCAGCAGATCCACTTGAATCATGGCCTGAAGTCCTTGAGACTCTGAATGAGATTCAGAAAGAAACGTCTGAGAAAGGTGTCATAAGGACCAAGTCTGTAGCGGAGTCAGAGAACGAAGAGGAATCTAGTGGATCAGAGGACAATGAAGAATCGAGCGAGTCTAGTGAATCTGAGGATGAAGACGATGAGGACGATTCAGAAGAGATAGAACTATCGAGCGAGTCCAGAGGATTTGCTGGGTCGAGTACATCAAGTCCCCCACACTCTGTTGATGGAGATGAGACTGGTTCTCATCCCGGCATATGTAAGACCTCACATCTACTCATCCAGATAAAACCATTAACGCTGCTAAGCACACGGTCAACAAGCACCAGAACATCTTGCCAGTCTCGCCAATGCCTACCAAACCGATCGCGGTACACCACTCTTCATCAGCACCTGGCCAGAAATCCTTCCTCCCTCTGCAGAAGTCGAGAAGATCGCGGAAGCGTCATTCGCAGAAGTTTATCGTGTGATGACTTCGGCAGGTTCATCAATCATCAAAGTGCTTCAGCTAAAAATTCCAACCGACCCAGCCTCATCCGAAATTGAAACTGCTATCAATGCAGCTGACCTAGTCTCAGAGATTCGCATCATGAATGTCCTGACAGAAGTTCCTGGATTTGTCGGATTCAAGGATGCCCATTTGATCAAAGGCCGATTTGCGCCATCAATCGGAGAGGCCTACTATGAATTCATCGCTGATGATGGGGAGTATGAACCAAGAGAAACGCATTTTCCCGATCCGGAGATTTTCACGGCAGAATCGACTTTCTTGGTCTTGGAACTTGCTGATGCAGGCGATGTTCTTGAAGACTGCGCGATCGAAAGCATTGACCAGGTGTGGGATATCTTTCTGGGTGTTTGTATGGCTTTGAGTCGTGCTGAATACCTTTGCGAGTTCGAGGTAAGTCCTTGTAAAACTATTACAGTCTATCCTACTGACGATAACTCAGCATCGGGACTTACACGAGAATAACGTCTGCGTCCGGCAAACAATACACCCGGTGTTAAAGACCAAGCGCAGACCGAAACCTCGTGAAGGCTCCATCAAATTCGGCTTCTCGGACTACAACATTACAATCATTGATTACGGCCTTTCACGTGCCAAGCTCGAGAACGGCGATGTAGTCTTCCAGGATCTGGAGAACGATCTTGCTCTGTTCCAAAGCAGTGGTAGCGGGTTAGCCGGGATGCAGTACGACAACTATCGTCGGTTCGTCTCTTCCTCTCTCATCATTCCACAACTTCCACTATCTTCCCGCCCACAACTAACAGCCCCAGAATGCGCAACCACCTCCTAACAGGAACACGCACCATGCAACCCGCCTCATTCCACACAACATCCATCTCAGAACTGCCACCTTCAGAAGTCCCCATCCCAAAACCCACCTGGAAATCCCACACACCCTACAGCAATGTCCTCTGGATTCGATACATTCTCTCCTTCCTCACGAAGCAATTCAAGAAACACTCTCGCGGCCCGAAAGCTGCCAAAGACCTTGCCACTTTCGAAGCAGAGATCAAAGATCTGAAGAGAAGACTGGATGTCAGGACGAAAATTGAGAATGGAGCTTTTGTGAGTGCGTGTCAGGTCCTGGATTATGTATTTGGGAGGGGATGGGTTAGTGAGGAGCAGTTGGGGAGTGCAGGTGTGGATAGTACGATTTTGAGTCAGTAGCCGAGAAACATGCAGGTGAAGATGCTTGGGCGCGGAATGTTTATGACCTGGAGACTGGAGAAAGGAGGAATCGACCAGGCTTTTGGTTTACATTTCTTATTTGCATTTGACTTGATGAGAGCGGGCGTATATAGAAGGGGTTGCATAGCATTAGGCGTCCAAATTGATCAATTACCTGAAGGGCTCTCGTGTCCCAAACAATATCATGAGACCATTGCATCTATCCCCATTTTCTTCCCCAACAAAGCACGGAACTAATTGAAATGACTATAGGATATTACCAAGACTTCTCTCATCTCACGCATTCCATCCATTTTCCCTACATCGTGGAGTCAGACAATCGACTTGTTGCACCGAGCAGCTATTTCTTATATCTGCTCTTCTGATTATTGGCCCAATCATTATTTTAGCTTGATACTCAACTCCTCGATTCTGCAGGCAGACTCGATCTGTGATCTTATTCAAAGTGTTCATGCGGAGTTGTCAGCATCCCTGCCGCCCGCGCGTTTCTCCTCCCGCAGCGCGCCGGAAAGGCTTGACCCTCTCATCTCCACCATGCAGCAACCTACAAAAGCGAGCATCAACGACATCAATTTCCGCGCTCCACACCAGCATGCGATTGGAGGGACTCACTGGCATGCTTCCTTATGATTGATCTCAGGGTATCACTGCTTACGCTGACTAAATTTCCGTGTGGCGTTTCGTCCGAATTCTCAGGGCCCGTTCTGGGCATTTCCCGAAGCGGCGCCCGTTTGGGACAGAAGTTGGTGGTGGTGAAAGCCGAGTCTGACCACCTACCAAACCACGGGATATGTAGATCGAATCACGAATGATCGGATGAGGATAACA
The DNA here is from genome assembly GCA_017365405.1 of Cadophora malorum. Lineage (NCBI taxonomy): Eukaryota > Fungi > Ascomycota > Leotiomycetes > Helotiales > Ploettnerulaceae > Cadophora > Cadophora malorum. The sequence continues at coordinate 10,644 of JAFJYH010000076.1, forward strand.
GAAGAAAAGGAGACAGGGGACAGATCCTTGTGCATTACCGCTATTATGATTTTTCGGTAAGGGTGTGTGGATTGTGTTGTGCCTTAGTCAGTGTCAGCCGCGTGATGGCCCCCAAATCACGGTTGGGGATGAGCATGGGGATGGAGAGGTTAAGTATACTGCCACTTCCCCTGATTATTGCTTTCCTTCTTACTCGTTTTGTTATCCTACTTCTCCGGGTTGAGTTTCGGCGTTGATTGCTTGTCTCACGCGGCCTTGAGCGACATTTCTTTGGGCAATCGGCTATTTGTTTACTGTACAAGTTTTCACTGCCCTCAAGATGGAAAACTACGACATCCCACACAAGGCCACCCTAGAAGTGATACCGGCATCAGTCAGCGCCTCATCAGCAGGCCATAAATCTCCTGAGGCGCGATCAGTCGCACCAACTACACCTCCGACTGGATTCTGGCATCGGAAGAAAGCGACAGTTGGAGAGAAAGTAGCCAAACACTTCGCCAAAGAGTTCAACGGCAAGCGAGGCTTCAACGGCCACTGGTTCCATCGACCTGTTAAGCAGGAACATACCCCATTCGATAGTGCAGCTATCCTCGAATCGGACGAGAAAGGTCGGTACCTGTTTCGCAATCAACTAGGGCAACTAGCTCATAAATACGACGATGTCGCTGCGTATCTCAGTCCTACTCACTACAATCCTCGCCGACTCGTGGTTCAAGCAACGGGATATGTGTTTGGAAATCAGAAAGACTCGGGAGATTGGCGACGGACAACGGTTAAAGGTTCGGTACCAACGGTCTTGCAGGTCGCGGAATGGGCGCTGCGACCCTCAAATCTGAATAAACATGGCAGAAGCAGTGTGCTTGGGAGGATTGACACTTTCTTCCGCATCATCGTCGTTGCCTTTCCTCTACAGCTCTTGCTGATTCTACCCACGACCGCCTCGTGGGAAGGTGATGATGTACAGGATATGTACAAGGACTTCCCGGGATACCATTGGAGGTGGCCGAAACATGCCATCAATCCTCTGGACATGAGGCCTGGCAAGCCATCCACAGAGCTGGCAGCCAAAGATGTGTCTTCTCGCAAACGGATGTTACGCCCTCGACAGCTGATTGTGTTGCGAGGTGACGAGTGGGTGCTGGATGATAACCCTTCCAGGGATATTTCGTACCTATTTATCAGCTATGCGAATATGCACTTCAACACAGACAATTCAGCGTCAGGTCGACGTCTCATCGAGAAAATGGCAGCGTTTGCTACACTTCAAGCGGGCAAAACCGCATACTGGCTCGACTACCGTTGTCGTGCTCCAGAGAAAGGACCACTTCTCGACGCCGATGTGTACAGAATGTGTGATGTGATTCGTGGATGCTATCAAGTCGTCGTCATGTTGAAAAGCACAGATAATAAGTTGAAGCAGGAATGGGGATCGCGGATGTGGACATTACCTGAAGCATTACTCGCTCCAGGAGATCGCATTTACTTCTGCTCTCCGAACCCAGACACAGACTTAGACATGCAAAGCTTCAACCTCACCTCCCTCCTCAAAGTCGAAATGACTGGCACTGTCTGGGACGACCCCCTCTCTGCCGAAGAAGACGGAGGACCAACCCGCCTCCTAGCAGAGCACTTCTCTGGCCTCCTCACCCTCACTCGTCTTGAGATACTATCTAACGCAATCGCCGCCCTCAGCTCCCGATTCCAAAACAACTACTCTGCCTTCGCCAAAGCCGACGTCGCCTACGCCCTCATGGGCCTGCTTCACTACCGCATCTCCAAAGACCCAGACGACACACTCTTCCAAGCCATCGCGCGGCTCTCCCTCTCCAACGACTCCGACCGCCTCATCGAGCGCATGGTCTGTCTGTTCCCCGACCCCCACCTCCAGCCCCAACTTCATTCTCAATCTCAACCCAAACGGTCCCCCTTCGAGCTCCTCGCCAACCCAGACCTCTACCATACCCACCTCTGGGACATCGACCCCCTCTGCCAAATCGTCGGCGTCGCCGACGAAGACGCCACCATCCTCCTCGACAACTGCAAAGCGCTGCACATCCGATGGAAGGACTTCCCTCGCATGAACGTCGTCCGGCACTACGGCTTCAAGAAACTCTTCGCCGAACTCTTTGTTCGTTCAGGAGCATGGTGGTTCCTCTTCGGTATCAACCTAACTATCACCTACGCGCCATTCTTCGCATTCTCCGACGGTTTGAAGGGCGAGACTCTGATTCTGGCGCTGGAGTTGCTGGTTGCAGGGTTCTTTGCTGTCGGGTTGTGTCTTTCGCTCGTGGGGCCATTTTCGGTGAGGAGGCTGTATGGGGGGCAGGTTTTGCAGTCGGCGCCGTGTTTGGTGGGGTTTGAGGGCGTGATGCCGTTGAGGGAACTTGAGCCGATTATATTCGGGAATAATAATGGACGACTATCGTATGCGCCTTCGGCGACACCGTTTAGTTACCATTATCGAGATGCTAGGGAGCGTGTGGGGTTGGAGCCGAGCTGGATCGAATCTTCGTTGACTGATCAGGAGAGCTTGAAGGATGTGTTGGGGAAGTTGCCGAGGGGACATCATTTGTTTACGTTGGTTGATACGGGGAGTTTGAGTGTGTGTGTGTTTAGTGCCGAGAGGCCGCCGACGGTGGCACTGCTGTGTGGGAGGGAGGGCGGCATGTTGAGGGCGGTGCTGTGTAGTTGGAGATTCGGGAATGATTGCTTGTATAAGGAGACGGTGGTTAGGATGCAGAGTGATGTGTATGAGAGTGCGAAGGCGAAGAGTTGGTTGAAGGTTTGTTTGGGAACGAGGTAAATGGGTGTTCAGATGCATCACAGATAGCATGGGAGATTTCGAAACGCACACTGAGATGGGGCTTACGTGCTGCTAGTCGACATCAATCTGTATCGATTTCAAATGCGGAATTGGTTGTAATATAGTAATCAAGAACGATATATCTCGCCTCGTGTTTTGGCGAAGTCGCAGCTCAAAATAAACAATCGATTGGGACATGACATGCAAACTCATTGTATGCATCACACTCTCCGATCCCCCGCAAGGTGTCCCTGCCTAGAAATCTTCCTCCTTCACCACAGGCTAAACCTTTAACCCCTCTAAGCTAGGAACCACAACCGGCGCCGGCACATCCGCAATCCCCTCGGGCTCAACATAATCCCTCCACCCATTAACCCTAAGCCTCAGCTTCCTACTCTCGGCATACACCACCCTCCTCATCCTATTCGTGCTCCCCAACGGCTGATGCGTCTTCAACCCATGCCACCCATTTACCGTAATGCGATCATCCCACCAGACTCTGAATTCTGGAAGCCAGGAGTCTTGAGGTTCGAATTCGAGAGTGGCGATTTCTTCGAATGGGTACTTTGAGGGGGACCATTCGATCCCGATGTCGTCGACGGGTTGCTCCGACAGGTTTTGGAGGAGTTGCGCGCAGAAAGTGTAGGTTACTTTGTGTTTCAAGTGGAATTCGCGGTTGTGTTGGGACTGTATGATATATTAAGTCTTTGTCAAATATTCTGTTCCCTGGGGGATTGTGAACATGGGGCAGGACAAACTCACAATGGCGTTGACGGGCGCGTCGTCGGGGATTGTCTCCTTTTCGAGTTTCTTCTGCTCTTCGCCGAGTGGGAAGACGCCGAATTTGGCGACGTAATCGCCGAATCTGTAGGCGGATTGGGAATACTCCGGCATAGCGACCACTATTCACATCTCGTCAGCACATCTCTCCTCACACCCCCCCCCCCCCTCTTCTTCTTCTCCTTTCCACCACATCCCAAACCATATCTCAAAAAGAAACAAAGAAAAATCAGCAACTCACTCCACTGCCTCGCCAACCCCGCCCCCATACAGGCCAACTCACTATCCTCCCTCTTCCCCATCTCCTCCCCAAACTTATCCAACTGATTCCAATTCCTCTCCAGAGAATCCGCAATCTCATTGGTAGTCTTCGGATCTCGCAGTTCGAGGACAGGGTAATTGTTGAATGTGAAATCTTGCGTCTGCTTGTCTTCGCCCCAGATTTTCTCGCCGGTGACGCCGAAGATTTTCATGCCGATGCCTCGCGGGGCGGGGACGTTGTCCGGGACGAGCTTGGGTGTTAGGGAGGAGTAGCGCATTATCATGTCGTATCTGTGGGAGGAAATTAGGATATGATTGGGATGGGCATGGGTGGGCTGGGAAGGAGTACGGGGATGGAGACGTACTCTCCGCCTTTGGCGAACATGCCTTGTGCGAGGTGAGGGGGCAGGTTTTCTTTGACTTTAAATTTGCCCATGACACACTGTTGGAATCTAGTCATCCTTGATATATCATGATTGACGCCCCATTTATCATCGTCTCCATCTCTTTCTCCCCGGCTATTTCCTTCTCCCGCATTTCATAAGTTGGAGGATAGGGAATGTTTTACGTACTCCTTGTGTCTTCAAATGAGTACCCCTCAAACAATGATGATGCTCATTGAAGTTCATCATCTGGAAACGCTTGAATTGGTCGGACACTGCTTGAATCTTCTCAGCTTCGCCAGGTTGAATGACTTCCACCCCTTCGGCGTCCCTGTTCAGTCGAGGATGTATCAGCCGGAGATTCCGACATGGGAGATGGATTTCAAGGAGCTTACCATCTAACGTATTCTGGCATCTTGAGGTGACTGGTTCTTGAAGTAATTGACTCGTAGGCTGAATTTGGGATATTGGACTGCTCTAAACTTCAAGATGAGAGCTTGTATCGACTTCAAGAAGGAAGACAACTAGGATGAATATTTATACCAACCCACCCCGCTCCTCCGTAAGCCCGAAAGTATCTTCGCCAATGCTCCATCCCCTACTCAATAGCTCAAGTATGCTTAGAAACGATTGATGATCTAGATTTGCCTTCTCTGACGAATGCGGGGTAGCATTGGCCTGAGACAGCCTCATAAACAGCATTGTTTATGCACGGCTGAGGAACTAGCGGGAGTGGGCGAGATCTAATATGCTGTGGAATGACGAATCATGAATTCGAGACATGTTATTGGTTTGGACTCATGGTTTGATGAGGCTCGGGGCGAGGTGGTGGTGTTGGCGGGATAGACTATTTTAGGGGATGTACAAAGTGTACCCCGCATTGCTTGGAGTTGGTCAATGGTCAACAAGGCTCGAAAGGCATTGTAGACGGAATATAATAGGTGTGAGTTGTATCGAGGTACAGGTATGTTAAGTCAGAATCTGGATAACGGTAACAGCACATTGGCCCCAAGGAGATAGTAAATAGGTACATGGGCTTCCTTCAACCTCGGTGTATGAAGAATATTAGCAAGGGCTGAGCCACATAGGAACCCAAGTTTCTCTGACCTGATTGCTTTGGTACAGAATCGATACAATATGGAAGAAGCAACAGCCACAATACTAGTAAAGGAGAAGCATTGAGTATCTTTCTTCCAATAAATAGTGAGCTGGAAATAATATTCATCCGACTCTTTGCAGCCGTCATCAAAATGTTCCTAGATCGGCGGTTCCACGAACTCGGCTCTGGAATCCTTATTCGAGTTTTGAGAAAGAGGACTCGTGATAAGCGTGACATTGTACTCGGTACCACAAGACGAAAATGCTTCAGGCAAGCGAAATGACAAAAAGATGACAAGGAGCTGATAACCACGAAACTTCGAACTCCGCCACGTTAACATCACATCAAAGTTGATTTTGAGAGTTATTAAATGTCGGGAAAGGAAGGCAAGGGGCGCGCTTGAAATAGAGAGGCAAGGTTGTGATGACAGCGCGACAAGACACTACCTGAGCACTGAATCCAGCCTTTCCACCAAAAACCTGCGCGTTGGACATGAGATGAATTATAGAAAGCAAGGAACACAACAGAAATCTAAGCAGGTCGCCAATCATTCTACTTGACAGATTTCGTCCACTAGACAAGTAATCCCATCGTATCGCAATAAACAAATCGATATCCAATCCGCGCCTCCATACCGCGTCAACGAATCAAACAGCTTGCCAGAAACTCATGAACCAACAACCATCAACACTCTCTTCCAAAAGCCACCATCCTTCGGGGCCTGTATCGGAATTTTAGATTTTGATGATGTGCAACTCAACTCATTGTGTTTGCAAAAGTCCTTGCAGCAATTCTAATGCACAACATACTTGCATCGCAGCAGATTTCAGTCATGTTACGCGGTCACCTCGTCGCTGCAAAATTTGTATGAGGGAGAGCGGCCCGCTAGGGAATCTTGAATGATCCTTGCCATAGAGGCTTTTGGGTAGAGAAGATGCATCTTGGGTATTCTTAATCGCTGATGAGAGCTGCTCATTGGTTGGCTATGTTTTGTTTTGGCTGATGCATTGAAGGCTGTGGCTGCTGTGCAAGGGAATGGACACGTGAGGCGGGCGGGAATGACCGAGATGTGGCTTGGCGAGATAGATCAACGTCAGACGAGGCGGCGGGCGGCAGCAGAGACAGATGCATGTGGCAGCAACATGGCTATGGACAAGTGAATAGCTACACGACAGGAAAGTGAACACAAGCGACTCGTGATTCTATCTGTCAGGTTGTACGAGTAAGGTTACGGCCTCCTCACTTCCAACTACGGAATATTTCTTTTCTCCTTACCATACAACGCAACACGACGGAGCACAAATGCAGCCCCGATAACAAACAATATATCCTCAACCGTATCGTGGACGAAACTGCTCAGCAAACATGGGCGAAGATACCTCTGCGATTGATAGGCTGCGCGCCCTTTTCAAAGCATCGAATAATGAGCAGCAGTATGAACCTGTTGATTCGGACTATGGGAATGGAGACGACGATGTGCGGAGGCCGATATTGATAGTACCAGAGGCGGATGAAGGGGAGGAGTTCTCGTGGTTTGAATACTCAATATTCCTTCTCTTGGGGATAGCTATGTTATGGGCATGGTAAGAAAAACCCCGCGTTCACATCTATATTCAGACCACAGTCCAATACTGACTCGAGAGTAGGAACATGTTCCTAGCAGCAGCACCATACTTCCAAACCCGCTTCGCAGACAACGCCAACATCCTCGAACATTTCCAATCCGCCATAACATCCGTCGGCTGCATCACCAACCTCCTCTCCATGCTGATCCTTGGGCAATTGCAAGCCAAAGCCTCCTACCCGAAACGCATCCTCCTCGCCCTCGTCCTAAACTTCATCGTCTTTACACTCCTCTCCATATCCGTCACATACTTCCGCAGCATCTCTGCAACAGGCTACTTTGTCTTCACATTGATAATGGTATTCTCTACATCAGTAGCTACGGGACTATGTCAAAACGGCGCCTTTGCATTCGCCTCCAGTTTCGGCCGCCCAGAATACATCCAAGCAATCATGACCGGGCAAGCAGTAGCAGGAGTCCTCCCCTCAGTCGCTCAAATCCTCTCTGTCCTCGCCGTCCCGGCACCCTCCCCCTCCGCCTCCTCCGCCGATCAACTTCTCACCACAAATGCAGGAAACACTACCTCTGCAACGGTCTACTTCTCCACCGCCACGGTAATCTCCTTCCTCACCCTCTTCGCCGTCATCCCCCTCATCCGCAAACACAACCGCATCCTTGAAAGTCAAATGATGACCTCCATAACCAGCATCGAGGAAGCCGAACAAGCGAAGCGGAAAGTCGTCGGCATGTGGACGCTGTACAGAAAACTGCATTGGCTGGCTGCGAGTGTGTTTTTGTGCTTTGCTGTGACGATGTTCTTCCCCGTCTTCACGCAGAAGATTGTCTCCAATAGACCGCAAGATCATGCACCGAGACTGTTCCAGCCATCGGCGTTCATACCGCTGGGGTTCTTGATCTGGAATGTTGGGGATTTGGCGGGCAGGCTTGTTACGCTGGGGCCGTTGAATTTGAGACATAGACCTGTGGCGCTGTTTGTGGTGGCGATTGCGAGAGCGGGCTTCTTGCCGATGTACTTGTTGTGTAATATCCTGGGGAAGGGAGCGGTGGTGAAGAGTGATGTGTTTTACCTCTTTGGGGTGCAGTTCTTGTTTGGGCTTAGTAATGGGTGGTTGGGGAGCTGTTGTATGATGGCTGCGGGAGAGTATGTTGATGATGGGGAGAGGGAGGCCGCTGGAGGGTTTATGGCGATCAATCTTGTGGGTGGATTAACGGCGGGTTCGTTGCTGAGTTTTGTGGCTGCAGGAGTGAAGTAGTGATACTTGCATATTATACTTCTGTTTGCTTGGCTTGTTGGAGTTGGGTTGCATTGTTGGCGTTTCGTGGTGCATGCTTGGCTGGGTGTATGGATGGGTGGCGTTCTTTGCATATATGCAGATTTGTCCGCCTAGATTGGCATAACAGTGGGCTGAATCTGAGCGGAGTTCCGTTTGTCACTGGCATCTGAATAGACGCGCCTAGACGCCTAGAATACATCGTCTTTGCCTTTCGTTTCCTCGCCATATCTCTGCTTCGCGCACTTTCATTTCGTGATTCGCTTTGAATTATGCCTCCTGGCAACTTGAACATAGTGTTCCGTTCTATTCATGTCTTGCAATGCTGTGTTTTCTGCTGTAGTAACTTGTAGTGTCGCAAGGTGCGTGGTAATGTTCTAATTGATGCTGTTTCGCAATCAAAGTAGTTCAATGTTCGTTTGTGAATAAGCGACTTTGACTGTTCAAAAGTAAACAAACAAGCCTTCGACATCCCAGTCATTGCGGACACTGCATCACCACACTTGCTCACCAAAAAGTAGTAATTCCCATTTGTGGTTCGCAATGTTTCTTGAATATCGCACCTTCTGATTCACAAGTTATGTCCTTCGTTCCTGACTAGAATAGCCTTCCTCCTGTTCGATTCACGTCCCTGATGGTTCGTCCACCCGGAAAGCGCTCTCCTATTGGCTTCGCTAGCGTAAATTCAAATTTCGCACTAGCTTATTCGCGACTTTTGCGCCGTGCAATTTCCTATATTTACCTCCCCTCCGTCCTCGGCGCGTCAACACCAGCCTTGCTCAAGAATACCACAATAGCGCACGCGACTTCCGTCAACCCCCTCCATTTCCATTTTCCACTCAGCAAAGTGAAACAAACACAGAACAACTTTGCTTTGCTTTCTCTCACCATTTAAGCTGAACCAAGCTAAAGGGGACAAGCCACGAATCTCGAGAAAGGTGAACGTGAACGCCAAACAACAGAGAGATAAGAGGGGCCAGAGTGATAAGAAAGGACAAACAGGATGCCGCCTGCAAAGTGGAAGTGTGCAGAGCCCGGCTGCGGAGCGAGTACGAAGAATGAGGCGGGGTTAATTGAGCATTATGAGGTATGTGCTGTGTTTTGCTTGATGCTTTTGTTCGAGGACAGGCTGTCTCGTTTTCTCTCAATGTACCCGCAATGTTGTGTTCGAGATCCACGACATCTTATTATCAAGCATCACGTCTCCTCCTGCTATGCTCCCCACCCTTCCTCGGTCGACCTTCTTCCGTCTCCCTCACATTGTCATCATCGAAAGTCTTCCTTTCAGCCCAGTCCGTCATATAATACAGCAAAGCTAATGTGTCACTAGGAGTTCCACTTCGAAGAAGACTATCTGGGTCCATTGAAGACAGTAAAGGCTAGCAAGGGTTCGAACAAGGGCGTTGCTGCTAAGACTGCTGCTTCTCAAGCCTCTGCTACTTCGAACGACAACACCGACACACCTATTTCCTCTCGAGTTGTCAGAGCGAAGAGTGGAAAGAAGCCATCGGCGGTAGCTGATGTCAGTGATGAGGAGGTGAAAGATGAAGACGGTGATGATGAGATGGACTTGGATGGTGACTACACACCTGCAAACGGTATTGATGTCGATATGAGCAATGGAGGTGCCAGCGGTGGTGTGAGCACTAAGGCGGCCGGTAAGAGAAAAGCAACAGGAACCCCAAGCGTAAGTCTCTCTTTCCTTCCATCAAAACTTTCGTGTCCGGATTGTAAACTAACACCATATCCTCCCTAGGAACTCGCTCCTCCATCCAAGAAGCCGACCGTACGAGGATCGGGATCCATGTTAACTCCAAAGGATATCCTTGCGCGCCTTCACGGCACCAAGCCCTCGACACCTCGTACCCCAGCGGTTCGGAAAGGAGCTCGCGCTACTAGAAAGGGAGGCGATGATGGTACGCCAGATCCCACGCCAAGAACTATAGGTGCGAGAGCTATCGCGAGATTGACGGAGAAGGCTTCGAATGATCCATCGAGAAATTTGCAACCTATCCGTCGTCCACTGCCGCCTCGATTCCAAGAGTGGAGTGATGGTGAGGTAAGTCGAAGCCCTTTAAAAAAGCCATTTTGAACGTTCCAGCACGGTTGAAAACTAACATTTCGTTATATATCTGGCTGGTTTGATCTTCGATATTCAGATTCAGCTCCTTGTCCTCTTCCATCCACATTCCTTGCCTGATCTGTCGCTTGACGCTTCCACAAACCAATCTAATGCGTACCGCAGAATTCCGATCTTGGCGCCCATGACTCCTCCTCAGACGACGAGCCCTCCGCTCCTGCTCCGCGTCCACTCACCGCACTTCAAGCTCTACAACACGATCCCACCTTTAACCAAGACCTGTCCGACTCTGACGCCTCGAAGGGTATTTCCGAAGATGAACACGGTGATCCCCGCCCTTATGATCCAAACGCACCCGGACCAGATCCCCTCAACCCCTTCTCAACATCCGCCAAATACCGCGTCATGCCCCCTCGCGGCATCGTGAAGAACAAAGATGGTTCTACCATTGATTTCGATGCCTGTATGACCTTCCCCGACATTCCCGATCCAGCTGTGTTGAACAGGAAGGCTACGAACAAGGTGAAGGATATCAGCGAGTTAATCGACCCTGGTCCTCAAAAAATCATCATGATGAGCTTCTCCAATAACATCACCACGCCAAGTATCAACTGGACAGTCCGACGCAACGCCGCCCCCAACACCAATCACAACCTCTCAGACGCATTCGGCGAGCCCCTCTCCCTACCTGTTCACCCCAGCGGCATCAGCCTCTCCTCCACCGGCGACTCAATCATGATCGCTTACATCGAAGCCAAGAATCGCGAGAAGCTCAAGGCGAAGGAAGCTAAAGAAAAGAAAGCAAGGGTGCTGAAGTTGGGAAAGGATGCGAAGGGATTGAAAAAGAAGAAGGCTAGTCGGCAGCCGAAGTATGAGAAGCGGAAGTATACGTGGAAGGATAGTACGAGGAAAAATAAGGGTAGATTGTATGATAGTCGGAAGAAGGAGAAGCAGGGTGAGGCTGAGGATGGTGGAGATGGGAAGAAGTGAATGTGGTGCGAGGATTTTGTAACATGCCGACATCTCTTTTTCTTTGCGTAACTTTGCCAAGATTGTTGAAGGGCTTGCGATGGGGCGTTGTTCGTTCTTCTCTTTCATCCTCTTTGACGTTCTGGTGGCAGGTTTTTCCATATTCTGAGGACTTTGATGGATGAAGAGCGAAATAAAAGGGGTGAAGGGTGGAAATGTACGACAAAAAGCTATGAAAGTATGAGCAATACGATGACCTGAGATGAGCTGTGGAGATTAGAAATGCTTGACCTGACTAGATCAAGCAACGAGGTTCTCCTAGATAGGCATCCAGAACGATAACTGAACCCATAAGTGTGTCTTTATATCAAGACGTATACCCAAATGGAAGCGTAATGTAATCCTTAAAGAGCTCTGTCACGAAATTGATCGAGGATATGTCAAATTACTACCTTACTCGCACGTGCCCGTTTTCTCATTCAGTGCTGAATCACAGAGCTCGCATCTTTCTCATTGAATTTGAAATACGAAGATTCGTTGAGAATTCGTCATCTGACCACCGGGTACGTACGTTGCTGAAAACTTGACGAGTTAGGTTTACTCAAAGAAGTATAAAAGGGAGACGCCTCCGCCGAAAAAACTCGACACGGATCGCATCGTGGGTCACAGCACTTGCCACAGGGCTTGGAGCAAGAGAGGTTAGGTAATTCCGCGATGAAATTATCTCTTTGATTCCTTCTCTGTGAGATAACTTCGAAAAACTTTGAGCTGTTGTGGATGAGAAACTGAGAAGATGAGCCGGACGTGGAAGTTGACCACAGGAATTCATTGAAACTTATGAAGGAATGACAATAATAGGGAATCGACAGCAATGTCCCAGAAAGTGACTGACGATACTAGGTACGCTTGTATGACTTCTTTTTTGATTGGTGATTTGACAGATCCCGATATATCCATGATCTCCGAAGTCCTTGAAATCAGGACCGATCAAATTAGGCAGAGGTCTCGTCTAAAACCAAAGAAAGAAGCCAAGATCGTAGGTTGTCTTCCAAGACGTCAGATATCACAGAATAAACTACCCCCATGTATCTAGAGTACAGGAATATTGGAGAGGTACTGGCCATATATGGTCTTGTGTGAGAGTTGTTATATAATTACTTGGAATGGCTGTACGGATGGGTCGTGGGGGAGAATTCTCGCTGATGTCTAGGAGGGAATGTCAACAAAGGACCCCCGCTCTTGGTGTCTGCAGGGGTAAGGTACCCACAGGCGATATTGAGTGTGAGGGATGGGGAGGACGATATAATGAGAATAGATAGAGAGGTTCAAACATCATTAACAACATACCTTCGTTGGCAGAATCCCAAGAGAATTGTGAAGCACTCTTTGCAGGTAAAAATAGTAGGTCTGGTATTTGTGGTGTAAGTTAACTTGGCGGCCGAAGGGTTATACCAAAGATGAACAACGCCTTTGTCTTGTGGAAAGCTTTGAGTCAGCGGTGATCTAGGTGTTATGACATCGATAATTAGCTCGACGGCAGTCAGAGCCTTGATAGCAAAGCCATGATTCGACCCGAGGAAATAGATTAATTGGCGGTTTCTTATTGTTTTCGGAGACTTTAGCAATTATCTTAAAAGCCTAGTCAAGATTTGCTGCGACTCCTGAAGCATAAATATCCTTATGTGAATCATCTTATCGCAATGTTTTGGATCTTTGCTGGAAGTTTCGCATCTGAGGCTGGAGACATTAGAAGATGTATCTATGTTGTATCTGCTCGTTGAAATGATGAGATTCAGTGAACATATGAGAGCAAGCAGGCAGCAGAACGCCATCGCAAGTACACAGTTGCATCATGCTTGAGTGTCTTTTTTGACTTCGCATTGGTCAGCTTTTTGTATATATTTCAGCATTGCACTACGACGGAAAGACAAAATCTTGGATCTGCGACCCTTCAAATTTTCTGATGACTGGGAGATTTTGCTACTTCAATTCTGCATCTACTGGACTTTAAGAAAGAGTTTGTTCAGCAATTGTTAATGATCATTATTGAACCTGTCGTCGGAAATTCCACTCTGCTTCTGGAGACGCGCAACACAACACTTGTGTTGCGTTTCCTGGTAAACATTGACGAAGCTTTTATTCGATAACGGTCATGGGTTTGAAAACAGGACATGGAATGTTAAAATAAACAGTAGTCTGAATTGGAGAGCTCAAGAATGGTCCCTTTCCACCTCAAAGGCAGGATTAAAAGCCCGCTTCGAAGAGGAGCACCCAAGTAAAGGCGTATATTTAGATAAGAGACTATGAAAGCTTCTGGAGTTGGTATCATTTTTTTTTGCCATTCCTACATGCTTCGCTAATGGTTTCCGAGTACAAAGTCTTGTTGTCTTAGCTATTTATCTCTCAGAAGTCTGGAGTCACGGACACCTGATTTACCACCCCTGCGAGCGGCACCTCCAGAGTCGACCATTTGGTTCTGTTAATTAATGCTAGCGTCAGAACCACGATTATATATGTAAATGATCGACACTGACTTCAATCTGTAGCTGTGGGCACCGAAGGGGAAGAGGCGTACGAGCGACATGAGAGATGATACCTGGCAAGGGCATACGATTTGATGTCGTATACGCGGACTCGAGTAATCTGTTGTAGCTAAACTCAGACCTGATATGAACACCTCACCATAAATACTTCAGTTCGTACCGTAACTCATCATTTCCGATGTCAGCACCACGAATATCCAAACCCGCACTACCCACCCACAATCGCTGGGAAAAGGCTGCCCGAGATCTGGAGAAGACACCACTGCAATGGAATGCAGTCATATTGGTCTTATTTTGTCCCGCATAACTGACTTTGGGAGCGTGTTCTCTAACAAAACCCAGTTTATCTTGGTTTACATAAAGAAGCAGCTACCTCAGCTTTGGAATGATGCTTCCGACACGCAAGCAAGCCGGCACAGAATAATTCTTCAAGTTCAAGTTTACTCTTCCCGAACATTTACGAACGTCTCACTATTTCACCAATAACGACCACCACCTCCACGACAGGCTCTATGGGTCAGCACTTCGAAGAAGCCGTACACGCATCAAAGCTTGACGCAACGACGACATACGAGAAGGCACTCGAGCTTAGTTCCGGATTCTCTAGAAAAGGAGAATATTGCACCGGATCGTTGAGACGGGTGGTTTCCCCAGCCAAGACCCTGCGAGACGTGGTGCAGACAGAATTGGACGGCGGAACGTCTTCGGGTGTTGAAGGTGACCTCTTTTTGGGCGACCAATCAGATAGGCAGATTGCAGTGATATGGGGCGAAGCATTCCACTTGACTGGGGGCAAACGATTGGCTTTGACTTGTTGGACAGCTTGGTAAGTTCATCATAAATGCAGAAAATTTGAATGTGCTGCTAATGTGACTATCACAGCTCTCACAGCCGACCCCTTGGGATGGGTTCCAAAGGTGAAGAGGCGATGTCGTTACGGCTGAAACGGCTCGCAGTTTTCTCCAAGCTCTCGCTTTCACTTCACGAGTTGCCAAAGACCAGTACGTGGATCGTGGTACATGCCCAGTGCCCTTCGGCTACTTATTAACCCCTCAGAGAGCTCGATTATAGTCTATGGTCCGTTTCATTCTCGCCTCAAGAAATTCCGAATTGTCATATTCTTCGGACACTCGAGCAAATAAGATCTTCCATGAAACCCCGCTCGACACGAGTCAGTAACCTACATCCAACAAGACACAAGAACAGAAGTCAAAGCTGACAATGCCGAAGTTATCGGGCGCCACGATGAAATAGTAACAGCTGATTTTGAAGCATCCCCAAGCTGCCTTGTCAACAGGATGGGGTACCCCAGCCTTCTTCCAGTCCCTACCAAACAATGCCCTCAGCATCCCAGGAAACATGTGTCAAAGAACAGGCGAAACCTTATATGATCGTTTCTTATTGAGGAGATAACCTTAAACCAGGATTGCGGAACCGAACCCAGGTGACAGCTGAAACTTCGCAAGACGAGTGGCAGGCGAGGCCAAGATGTTTGGCAGTTGAGACAAAACCTCGCTTATGTCTGGCTTCGGACGACAGAGGCCGTTGACATATCCTCAAAACATGCGATGACTGGCAGTGATCAATTACCGTCAGCGAGGCTGATGAGTGATAAATACCAAGCGAAATCCCCTTCTTTATTGAACACTTCTCTCCAGCATCTTTCTCGATTTTTAATCAATCCTTTTAATTATCTGCTGCGCGGGTATCAAGTTGTTTTAAATATTTCTACGAGACATACTTTATCACTCCCTTTTCAATACCAATTGGACCTCACAGCGTCGCCAAAATGCAGTTCTTCACCATCATCTTCACCATCTTCGCTGTCAGTGCGCTCGCTCAGAAGAAAACAGCTGGGTAAGATATATCACTGGCCCTTCACAGCAAACACTTTCATCAGGTTAAAATACTGATTCTGAATTTCTCTGCAAATACAGCTGTGGCTTCCCCGATGGACCAGATTGCGAGTCGCTTGGCGATAACGCCGACGGGCTCGAGCAATTTGCCGATGATGGATGCTGCTTGTTGCCTTTCAGGTGTGGAAACGGCGATGGGGGTGAAAGGTGTGTGAGGGTTAGTGGGAAGAAAGCGAGGATGATGGCGAGGGAGTTGATGGATGAGTTGGATATTTGAGTCACATCTGAAATTTTGAGAGGAATGGAAAGATCTGATGAGGACCATGTCGTGGGGGCACGGAGGCGGCGTGGGTGTTTATTGGCATGGCCAATATATTGAAAATGCTATAAATGATCGCTCGCTATCACACAAGAAAAAAGTGCCCGAAAGTTTTTAGAGTTTCGAACCTTTGCTTGAGTGAATTTTAACAGATGACGATGTTTGGCGAAGCTGAAGGCACAGAGCTCTATGAAGTGAATCAGAGGCCTCAAAACATTTCGCAATAACAGGAGTAGAGAAGAGGCTACGGCCTGTCCTCCAGCTTGAAAAACGCTTTTATCAAAACGTACAGGCGGCTTATTGAACTTGAGGTGCTCTCAACGATCGTGACACTTGACAGGCTGGCATTTTGTGCGTATGGTGAATAGATCCTTTGTTACTTTTACATCATCGATGCAAGCTGATGATTGACCATAGACAATCAGATGACAGGACAGAAACCAGAAAGACAGACTAGGTCTACAGTGAGTTTGCTCTACATAGGAGCAAGCGTTTCACTCTGTAGCTATAAACTAGCCACCATGATATAAATAGCTGATAAGTGGGGTTGGTAAAGCGAGGTTATATGACATAATACGGTAACTACGTCGTATGAGAAGTTCTTCATTTCCATGATGGGATGCTCCTGTGAAGCATGCTCTCGTTACATGAACTTGTAATCAGAGCTGCTAGTGGTGTACATTATCCCTCGCTTGAAATGAAGCAAAGCATTCAAGGCCTTTCTCAACATTTGAGGAAATTGGCCCACTCGAACGATTTATTTGGGCCGTCTCGGCTTACACCTGTTTATGGAATAGAAGTAGTTACTTTCCTATCTAATTTCAGTATTTACGCTGAGCATAAACACCACCTCTTCGACGAGACAGAAGTGGAAGAAGAAACTCTTCAGAATTTATGCTGTGGGGTAGTAGTGTATGATTTAAAATAGCAAGGACATTGCATGGCCTCTGATGTATCCAATAACCTGGAAATAGCAGAGACGAATATATCATGTCTGGCGAGTAGTAGGATGATAGTAAGATGCTGAATGACAGTGAAAATCTATCGAGTGAACAAGCAAGTCGAAAGTCTATTGTCCATGAAAAGCAAGACAACCTTTAGCGGTAACTTCTTTACTTGGGAAACGTTGTGATCCTCGTCGATACGCAGGCAAGAATGAAAGCAAAACTAATATCGTGGCCTTTGCAGTCGCGTACATTCCAGTTGTTAGAGCATTGAAGTTGACTGTCCTCGGGAATAATTGCCTGACATTCAGAACATATATTCTACTGCAGAAATCACCTTCAACAATCTAGTAATTGACAATCTGAAAACCAGCGAGGTGAGATACCGCCTGTGAGAGGAGAGGCAGAAGTCTCATTCTCGCTCTGTCTCGATTAAGACTTGTGAAGAATTAAGGCTGGGCATTCCCATCCTGCGAGAAAAGAGTATATACTTGAAGCCTTGATTGACGAAGATCTGTCGGCAAAAAAGAGGTTCCTGTCAGGCGATCAAGTCAACACTCTCCGGTGCGTAGAAGGAAAAAGCCAGACATATCCTTGGGCAGACTATAATTGCTACAGTGTTTCGACAACATTCCATTCTGGTGGTGACAGACACAGCGGAACGACATCTGATGGACCCAAAGAGGTGGAACAATGTTCTCGATCTGACAGCAGTCGGATGATCGGTAAGGAAGAGTGAATGGTAATAAGCAAGTGAATGAAATCGAAACTTCGAAGGATAAAGGTAGTTTGTCAATATAGTCCTCTCAAATGCACCCCATCTCGTTCTCTGTATCAGAGTGGTTTGTTGACAGGGCCTTTCTTGGCATGTCTTAAGCTCGCTTACCTAGGTAGTGTGGAGAAAGCGGTTGACCAGAACTTACAAGGCCAAAGTCTAATTGACTTTACTCTCGAGTCGTTTTGGCAGCCATTATTCACAGTCAAGAAGCGGCTGGATTAGTATGGCGTCGCAATCTGGAAAACAATGCGCTTCAAAATCCCCCTCTGCTCGACTCGAAGGTCACATGACTAGCGGGAATAAGTCGGAAGCATGATTTATGCACTTGCACAAAGCTGGCTCGCTTCGACCAATGACGCTCTTCCGCAGTAGCGCCATGCGAAAACCTTCTTCCCTGCCAAATGAGGAGAACGGGAAGGGAAAAACAAGGGATCACAGGCAAGCAGCACAGCACAGGAGAGGAAGGAAACAAACCCAGTTCTTCCGCTCACCCACAACAACACCACTTTACCACAACATCGAACCATCTACCTCCTACACCTTAATCACCCCCGATAATATATCTTCATCCTCACCATCGACGAGCGTTCACGACTGGCATCTTAATTGATTCAGGTCATCGCCGTGTGCAGCTGCTGCATCACTATTCATTCCATTGATCCCGAGGTCTTATCACCAGGTCAAGCAGGCCGCAGAATCCTCACGCGACAACAAAGGACTCCCGACCAACACCACAATTGTCACGGCTTCCCTATATATTCACGACGCCTGTCTGCGGATTCTCTAATGCCATCTCAACATGGCATTCAATTTCAACTGGTCGCCGTTAACGGCAGATGCGGACTTTTACAAGAGAGCGCAGGAGATGTTAACGACTGCGCTGAATAAATCACCGAAGCCTCCGATCATCGTCGACGACATCATTGTCAATGAGCTGAACCTGGGAAGCGTACCTCCGGAGCTGGAAATACTCGAGATTGGAGATTTGGCAGAGGATAGGTTTCGAGGAATCTTCAAGATGTGCTATTCTGGAGATGCATTCTTGACCCTCAAGACTAGAGTTCAAGTACGTTGCACTGCAATGCGCAAGCCTCCCACTCTCGCAGCAGACCCCTTTTCCTGTGGGCTGGTTGTGAAGGAATCTTTTTGCACCAGGATGCGCGCGCAAGGACTTCATCGCGGTATCCCTGGTCGTATTATAGCAGATGGCTAATATATCAACAACAGGCGAACCCCTTGAACACTTACCTCTACTCGAAGCCATCGTTCACATCCCCGCAGCCACTGGCAGCTTCATCTGGCTTGACGATCCCCTTACAAATTACGTTATCGGAAATCAAATTGTCGGCGTTCATCATATTAGTCTTCTCAAGACAAAAAGGACTTACCCTGGTCTTCCGAAATGATCCACTCGAATCACTCAAAGTATCGTCGACTTTTGACTCAATACCTTTCGTTAGAGATTATTTGCAGAAGGAAATCGAGAAGCAGTTGCGAAATTTGATGATGGACGAATTACCTGCGATCATTCATAAGCTTTCATTGAGATTATGGTGTCCGGAATACAAGGCGAGAGAAGCAGAGGAAATGGCACAGGCCGAGAAACTGGAGAAGGAAGAGGTCGTGGATCCTTTTGGAAGCCCGCCACAGGACGCAGTCGACTCGAGAGGGAATGTCTTGGATGCTAGCGAGATATCATCACTATCTCTTGATGGTGGTTCCGAGATCCATTCATTGTTCTCTCAGAAGAACTTGCTTCGGTTGGCTGCTCTTACGGACTCGCATCGGACTCTTTCTTTGTTCACACCTTCGATCCGAGATGCAGTGTTCAGAGCTTGGGCAGGTCCATCAGAAAAGAATGAGTCTGCTGGTACTTCTACTCCAGCGACTCCAAATCTGATCAGATCCCACTCATCATTGGGAAGTACCAGCACGACTTATACATTTACGAACAAGGGTTCAGACGATGGGAACGGATTGCCGTCTAGACCTTCGCTCGTCAGCATGCACTCAGCAACAACTGGCCTCGGTCTTGGTGCAGGTCGACATCCACGATCGCATCTCCGCAAGAAGAAGACTCGCGTTGTCAACTTGAGAAAACCAAAGACGACAGACGATATCAGCGACTTTGGTGATAGCGAAACGGCATCACTTGTAGCAGCGTCCGAACCTGCTATTCCTACGCACGTTCCCGAAGAACCTGAAGACAACATCATCGATCCTCCCCACTCTCCCTCGCAGAGAGTCCGCTTCCGCACCAACAGCATCGATCTTGGTGACTCCCCGAGAAAATCTCGGTCGTCTCACCCTCGTCCTGCACTCAATGGCGCCTTCCCTGAGCAAGTCATCATTGACAGCCCTGCACAAGAGAATTCAGAGCCAGCTGCTCCCATTTTCAACCGCGAGCACAGACCCGCGTACACTCGATCAAATTTCGCTCCTTACCCTGTGGAGAAGGCATCTAAACCTATCCATCATCCAACACCATTCTTGTCCGAAAACCCCTCTGCAGCAGGCGGTATCTTAGAACAAGCATGGGTCTTGAAGATGGCAGGCGAGATCGCTCGTCGTGCCCACGACGAGAAAGCTGCTCGTGAAGGATTCTGGTCTCAACCACAGAACGATAGAGAAGATACTCCTCCACCAGCATACGAGGCGAAAGCCCAATGAACAGAAACACAAGCATAGCACGACTATAGATCGCTAAGATCATAGAATTTCTTTTACCACCAAATCAAACCAAAATTGGGAGGCGTTCAATATGGCGTTGGGGATCGGATGGATCGGCCAACAACAAGACTCCTCTCTTGTGATTTTATTTTGCTGCGATTTAGCGTTTGGTTTTTTTCGGGTCTGGCTGGCTGTCCAGCGCTCTTGCTTTCCTGGCATAGGTAGTGCTATTTTATGGGCAGGGATAGGAAGGGTAGGGGCTGCTGGCTGGTCTGGTCTGGTCTGGTCTGGTCGGATCTGTGGGATTTCGAACTGGACTGGGCAGGGCAGATGGTAATGGATGGGATCAGACTCTATTCGAGACCCGTGTATATTTGGACTTGGACTTTGGGATGGGCGGTTGGGATCGCGGATTGCTACATACAGACTGGCACTAGATGTCGTCGAGATCACTTTTTCTTTTGTCTTGGAGAGTGTGGGATAGAGATGTCTGGCTGGCTTGGGTAGAACAAGCATTTAGTTCTTGGAACGAGAGTCTCTGCGTGGAGAGCCTGGAAGCAGGGCAGATTCACTGTATTGTAATACTAGTGTAAACACCACACCACATCACTGACTTACACGTCTGTCTATGTTCACAAGACACAAACAGAACGTCAGTATTGAATGGATGATCTTCGATATCTCACTCACCCACCCTATCTCACTTGAAACCAGCCCTATGAGTTTACAATACAGCCGCAAAATGACGCGATGTGAGCTAACGCAGGGCCTGAACCAATCCGCGGTGCCTGCCAGCCCTGCATTGCACCCAGTTATTCGAACCAAATTTTAAGGTTATTTCATACCTTAATTAATAAGTGCGATACCTTTATCTCTCTCGTACTTTACGTTGCACCTCCATACTCCCCTGCCATACTGATTTGATACTGATAGAAGATAAAATACAGCACATGAGCAGGAAGAGATGATCAGTAATCCTCCCCCTCCGCCCTCCACACTTGAGTTGTCTGGCTGGAAATCTTACCCGATTCGGACTCGGGACAACTGAATTCAAATCTAGGTACGAAAATTCCCACCCGGATAGTAACACAAGTTCCCCACCTGTGAAGCCCCGTCGGTAGGGCCGAGTAGCAAGGCTTGCAAGTTACCTACAGCAAAGAAGTACCGAGTCAAATAGATTCAGTTCAATTGGCGGTGAAGCTTTTCTCCTCCTCTCCCCTCCCTCAACCGAGTCCACCTTGCATCAATGTACTGCAAGGCCACCGAGGCTGAAACCTCGCTTTGAAATCAACTTTTACAATTCGGATGACAAATGCGTAGGGTAAATTTGGGTGGTTTCGGAGATGGGTTGGCCCGCATTTGGCATTTAGAGCTGTTTGATGGTTGTACCTGTTACTGGATTCGGAAGGAGGGGTTGGTGGGGTAGCTCGGGACATACAATACTTAAAGGTGGGAGATATCCTCTCCTCCTTCCTCAACCAAAACACCTCAATCACATCTTCAAACTCACGAACCAACACAACCCATACCATCCCGTATCCAGTTGCAATCACCTCAATTCACACCAAACCCCCGGATCGAAAAACTGCAGTAAAAAGAAAAGCAAAATGGCAATCACCCTTTATTCAATCACGATTCCAGTCTTCCTAAAGAATTTAAGGACGTTGAAGAAATTACTCGAGAAAGGAACGGTTTATGCGAAGGACGCGGGGAATGAGAGCTCGGAGGAGAAATTGGTGGGTGCGAAGTTGATTGAGGATATGGGTGATTTGGTGTATCAGAGTACGTATTTCTTCCCTCTCAACTTCGTTCTAGTGTCAGAGTGAACGTCCTCCGTTCTTTACAACTCAAGAAGTCACATCATTAAGACCTAAGCTAACCCTCTCCCCTTCTCAAAGTCCAGCGCGTCTCCGACACCGCAAAAGGCTTCTGCGTCCGCGTCGCCAAGATCGCGCCCGTCGCGCTCGAAGATAACGAGAAGACGATGGCCGACTTACAGGAAAGAATCAGCAAGACGATTGAGATTCTCGAGAGTGTTAAAGAGGAAGATGTCAATGGAAAGGAGGATGAGGAGGTCATTTTCAAGACGAGGACTGCGGAGTTGAAGTTTACTGGGTTGAGTGAGTTTGAGACTTTTCTTTTTGCAATTAGGCTGGTTTTTGGTTGGAATAATGGAAGCGAAGGAAGGAGAGGAGAAGAGGAAAAAAGGATAAGGAGGGCGACGACTGACTGAACGCAGGCTACACGAATACTTTCGCTCTCCCGAATTTCTACTTCCATTTCGTTACTGCATATGCGCTGCTCAGGAAGGAGGGTGTCGATGTTGGCAAGAGTGATTTCTTGGGGAGGGACTAAATCAAGCCCAAGGTCTTGCTCTGATCTGTCATGATGATCGTCAGGTGAAGTCAGAAATCCTTGACTCTCGAAGGAGGAAACGGAATGAGTGATTTCGTGCGGACTGGAGCAGGAGTGAAAAAAGGCACTTGTAACTCGGGCAGTTTCAAAAGAGCAGAAAATTAGAACAGCGGAAACCTGGCAGTCATGAAATTGATGAAGATTGCTTCGGTACTTGAATAACTCGAGTTGCGTGACCGTCCGGACATTATGTAAGTATATCAAAACAATCACCGCCCATCCAAAACTCGTCAAAATCTCCCCAATCAAACAGCCGAAACAAAACAAGTGCTTACCTCCCAACCCCCATTTCCCTCCCCTCTCAAACAAGCCCCACTGCATCCAACGTGATATAATCTTGCATCAGATCAGATGCTTATGTAGAAACCAGACACACGACAACATCTCAGTCGGAGATCTGTGCCTCCCGCCTCCCCCGCCGCCTGACCCCTTCACATCTCGGTCCAAATAAGAGGACATCTGTCAGACTAGTGTACCTTCCCTTCTTCCCAATTCAGCTTAACTTCATATTCGACTAAGTTCTGCTCCGCAAACAGTATCTTCATCTAATTCGCTAAATTCTACGACAAAGCCAATCAAACAGAATTCCCCACTAGCTAGGTGTAAGTAAGCTTGAAATCTTCGGCGATTTTTCTCGAGTGCGAGTGGCGCAGATGGGGTTGATGAGCCGACTGCTCGTGTGAGTGATACGATGAAAATACTTTGAATTGTTATGAGTGTATATCATTGCATAATAACTATAGAAAGAGGAGGTAAGAGCCAGCCCAAAATATATAGTCCCGTTTGCAATAAATGTTTGTTGCCTCGAAAATACGAATTTTGTGGCTCTACAGCCTCTCTACTCGGCTCGGCGAACAACCCCAGACACAAACCCGACATCTCGGTTCGCTTGGCTCGCCAGCACGACATGGCTTTAGGTTCCGAACGAGGCCGGCCATGCATCATCGGAGGAGAACCCTCCACGAACTCGTCACCACATTGGTAACGACGTGCGGAAACCTCCAAGACTGGGGGGAGGGGGGCCGCTGGCTGAGCTAAGGCCAACACTGGTGTATGAGGGTGCGGGTGTGGTGCGGCGAGGTCGAAGTCCTATTGGTAACCCTGTTTCGCGCGCTCTCATTCCTGTCTGGATGTTGGTGGATGAGGTGAGGTTGAGGCTGCCTCACGACACATCCTTACGACACATGCTTGTTGGTGGATGCGGGTGTGCATGGTACGAGTCGACTGGGAAGCAAGGAGCCGGACTGTATCCATCATATCTTGGAAGCTGTTTACCTCTTCTGCCTCGATTTGTATTCCTCTTCTTGCTCTTCACCTCCGCTCTAGCGTTGGCATTTGGGATTGAACTTTCTGGGTTACTTCAATTCGAGAATTTACCGGACCTCATATTTGATACGAACGAACCGCGATATCTGGCTTGACTTTTGCTTTTGCTTTTTGCTCTTTCGGATCTCGAGTCTGCCTGTGATCCTCGGCTGGAGGTGAATATCATATCGATCTTTGTTCAGGAGTGTCTTGAAGGAAGGGGAGATGGAAGTACTTCCGAAGCCGATGCTATCGACTCTCCCGCCAGAGATATTGCAGCAGATATCAACATACCTCCCACCTAGCACTGTCATCTCGCTCCTTCTCGTGTCTCGTTCTCTGAGGAAAGCTGTTGATCATTGGGCTGTATGGCGAAGCTTCATTGTGGATAATTCCAGGTTTCCAAAGGGGATTTCGAATTCAGAAGTGGAGGAAGTGAAGGGAGGAGGAGAGAGGGAAGGAAGGTGGAAGAAGTATGTTTTGGCCGATATTCTGGCCCGGAGATGGGAAGATATTAGGAGAAGGTTGGAAGAACGTGATTTGCGGTGGTTGCCTATGTTGCTGGTGGTTGGTCGTAAGAAGCCCCTTCACCCCTCTCTCCTTCTGGATATCTGGTAGAGATATTGGACGCAAAATACGAGATGCGAAACTGACGATCCTTCTCGGGTAGATCCAATTCTGAGGAGTCTAACTCCAGAAATGCTCATGCATCTCACAATTCCACCTTCAGAAACATCACAAACAGCAGAGTCTATACTCTTCCGAAAACCACCAGATGAAGGAGGAAAAGATCTAAAAGCCCCTTTGATGTTCCCGACAAACCCAGACTCCCCATTATCTTTGGAAGAATGGCAAAGCAAGGTGTCGGGATCATTCTGTCTCGCCATGACACAGATGTCAAATCTAGCAATACACAGAGAGGCAGCGGAAGAGGAATTTCGACTCTCCCATACACAGAACGATCCCAGCGAAAACGACGAAGAAGACGTCGGGGACTCCGTATCAGCCTCAGAGATCGCAAACCAACCCTCCCAAATACCCCAACTCAGCAAAATTCCCTGGTTCAACTTCAACCCTCGCGATCCATCCCTCACGCCAGGGGAAAAAGAGAAGTTGATAACAGCCCTACACGCCCTCTCCCTCACAGCCCTGGCAAACTTCAGCATCGAGCTCGACGTAGCCATCTCAGAATACCGCATTGCATCAACGACGATCTCGCAGGTTTCACACCCGCCTACCTCACACACCATCTCTCACCATCTCTTAGCCCTGTCATCTAGTATGCCTGATCCGTTTAGTACTTACTCTATTGAGAAGTTTGGGCGGTGCCATTTGGGATATATGGCGACGGAGGAGTTCTTTGAGGGTAGGGAGTGGACGGGTGCGTTTGCTTATACGGGGCTTTGGGGTGTGAGAGCTCAGGGGAGTCTGGGGAGGGGGAGGGGAAGGGATGTGTTTGATTGTGTTGGGGGTGTGAATAGGATGGTGAGGTTGGGTGGGTGGGACAAGCCTGGAGAAGGTGATACCGGTGATGAGAGGAATGGAGTTGTGATTGAGGGTGTTGTAAGGTTTAGCTGCGTTGAAGGGAAGAAGTGTGGTGAGGGCTTTAAGGGCTTTAAGGGCTGTGAGGGCGGTGCGGGTGAGAAAGAGAGGGAAGGGGAGAAAGAGAAAGATAAGGAAGCAGAGAACGATGTGTTTGTGCTGAGAAGTAACTCCTTCTATAGCCAAGTGGGGACGCACAGACTCGAATTGAGAGTTCGGAGAAGTACGGGGTTGATCGCGGTCAGAGAGCTGGATGCGCATGGTAGGAGGGAGGAGAGAGTGGATGATGGTGAGGGTGTGAAATGGAAGGGTAGTTGTTGGGGTGCGGTACTGACGCCATTTGGGATCGTGGGTGCTATGAGCGCAGGTGCTAGTTGGATGTGGCTTTGGAAGAGGGATTGGAGTGGGGGCGTTGAGGAGGGGAGCGATTAATGGCTCATCTTCAGGTGAAGAGATGGGCCCAGTACCAACATGAAGATGAGAGAAGGAGGTCATAGAAGAAGGAAACAAAAATAAAAAGTCTGCTGAAATCGGGGGATATTCAGACTGGCGTGAAGAATATCACTCGACTGGACAAAACTCAAGGGCCGCTGGGCAAGAGTAAAAAGTGGGCAATTATATAAGCAAGTACGAAAGCAAACCCAACAACAATCTCTGCGGCAACACTATGCTATACATAAACAATACACTAACAACAGAGGATATAATGCACTACTGTCCAACTCACCAAAGCAAACATCTAGTCCCTACACTCCCCCACCATATCCACTCGTCCCTCTATGTCCCTACAAAGCTTACAACGTATCCTTCACGATACACTCCCTTCCCGGCAAACAAACTTCCGGTCTATCCAGATGCTTAAACCACGGCCCCTGAGGCCCCGGAATCCACTTAACATACCCATAAAACTCCTCCTGCCCCTTCTTACTCTGCGGAAACTGATCATCACCCCACTTCCCCTCAAAATACAAATAATTAACCGGCGTCCCCTCAACCGCCGGTGTGAACTCCTTCTTCTCAGTCTCATACGTATAATAATACGCTGAGAGTGTCGGATCCCATAACTTGCCCTGCTGAGTACGATCGTAGACGATATGTGCGGGGATGAGGCCGTCTGTGAAGATTGTCAGTGAGTATGTGAGTTGAGATGGAAAAGTGAATGCAAGGTACTGGTGTTGTGGAGGTCGAGATTACCGGCTACTGCGTAGTTTGCATGGGATCCTTTGGCGCTGAAGGAGACGGGTCGCTTGCCGATTTTTTGGACGGCAGAGTAGGTGAATGCGAAGCCGAATTCGTGCTGTGAGTACCAGACTGCTGTTGGTGTGCCGTTTTGGAATCGCACCATGTTGTGTTCCCTGGGGTGTGGTTAGTGGGGAATTTGAAAGGTGGATGAGGGCTGCATACCAGTCTCCGAGATGGTTGCCGACTTGATGGCCTAGTGCTGAGGGGCCGTCGTTGAAGATGTACCAGTACATGTAGAAAGCGTCGATGATGCCGTCGCCTTTATCAACAACGATTACGACGCAGCTTTTTGCGTTGTCCGTTCTGTAGGTCACTGGATTTGGCTCTTGTCCGTGCAAAAATTTGGGTAATGTGGTGACATCTTCGATGGAAGAGAGGAATATGTCTTCCCCGCCAAGCTTGTTCAACTCATTCAGATTGTCAAGTGTGAGGGGATCGGGACCGCCTGTCAGGGCAGTAAAATTGATCGTGGGATGCGTGTTTTCGAGATGTTTCGCCATATCACTCGGAAAATAAGCATCGTCTCTATGTAGATAGACATATGGAGCTGGAAGTCTATGTCAGCTTGCTGATTGCCAGAACGGTGGGATACTCACCATATTCAAGGACGTAGCCTGGAATCGATGTGTGGTTCAAACTCTTTGCAAGCTCTTCTTGCAAAGCAATCGACTCTGGAGAGATCGTGACAGCCAAAGCCTCATTTACATTCATGTAAGCCGAAGCAGACAGCCCAAGGACAAATAGCACCAACACAACGAACATGAGCTGATGGCACGTGATATATGAGCATTTGGACAGATTTTGGGAAGCTGATGGAGCATACCCAGATTTTCGAGATGTTATCAACGAACTTTCTTATCCGGGGTGGGATCCATCGTGTGAGGACACTTTGCTGCTTGAAAATGGGCTTGGAGGTGTCCTCGCGGGGAAGGAAGGCATCATTCTCGAGTTCCCCTAACTCGACGTCTTCGTGAACATCATGATCATGCATTGTAAGATTTATCATCCAGAGCTGAATTGTATTCAGTGCGGCGTGATGAAATGTGGAAAAGCCTGTCTATCGATATCCTCTAGTGATGGCGCTCGGCGTGGGAGAGATGAAGGCGAAGAGGCTGTGGCGCATCATAGTACGGAGAGCCCGGATATCTCTGAATATGCTGACCTTATTCAACAAAGACTCCCTTCATATAAGTATGTGGTGGTCGCTATAAATTCGAGAGTAGGTCCATGGCGAAAGGGGTGATGGATGAGAAGAGACACATTGTGGATTGATAGAGATAATCTTGTTCCTGGTTTGAGGTTGACAGTCTTGGGTCGCTGAGTCAGCTTTCAACAGATCCACACTGGCTTTACGATAGGGATACCCGATCTGGGAACAATGTTAACTCGGCGCCAATCAAGTACCTCCATAGCATGCCGAGCTGTCATCGTATGAGTTGTAAAATTAGCTCATGCGGACAAAAGCAGCCTCTTCCATGGGCAGCCATGTTGTCGGGATCGCAGCACATAATCACGTGACTATATAGCCTTTCCATTATCTTGCCTTCAACATTTGCAAAGGCTAGCTCTCTCTAACTCGAAGAGGTATATCCTATGGCTCTTGGAGCCTTTCAATTATCACTCAGGGCTATCTAGAACGTACAGGGTATTGCAATCTCCGACATTTTAGCAATTGTTCTTCTGTGCCTCCCATGGAGCTCACATGGAGGAAAGATTTCAATGAAGATATCCAAGGAATGTGTATGAATCTACCTTAGATACCTTAGCCATAGCAAGTAAAATCGCATTGTCGGTGAAAGAGCAGAGGCATCAAAGACAAGTGCCGAATCTAGAAAATTTCGTTTGAAGCAAAACATACGGATTTTCTCGAATATAATGGATGAACATGACTCAAGACGGCTGTGCCATCACTTGGAAGACAGAGAGAGACTCGTGAAGGTACGTATCAGAGCGTATACTTCACCTATACTAAGAAACCTAATTAGTTTCCCCGTATGTCAGCTGGACAATGCCCAGTTCCCCTTCACAATTGTCTTCGATACTTGTAAAATGTGATGGAATGAGAGTCGACAGAGCTATCCGAGGGTCCCGTCAGTACGAGTCTCAAACCAGAGATCGAAGACCTTCAGAAATCACCGTCCAGTTCATGATGGCGAAAGTATGAAGCTTGATATTTTGATATCCTTCAATGGAAAGGGGCGCAGTCTCGCTTGGCAGCTTAAGCGAGAAAGGGGGGCGTCGGGTGACAGGATGGCCTGCTGTGCACAGCATCGCAACGGGAACCTTACGGCGGGCCGGTATGCGGGCCGATCTTGCAGTGCGTTGAACTGCGTGATGTTGGTGAAATCATAGGTGACAGTGAAGGCCTTTTGGGTACTGTTGTTGCATGCCTAAACGTGGCATGCGTGCCGGCTTTCTGGTTGGCACTCTTGAGGCGTACATTGGCACGTCTGCGCCACTGCATGCTCGTCTATCCGTCGAATTATATCGGCACAACGTCTTTATCATGAGCATGAGATTGGCGAGGTTGCTCTTATCTCTGGCCTTAAGACCATCATTCCCCACCAAAAGTCGACCTCCATTGTGGTCGCGGCCAAATTATTTTCGATTATCCAAGCCCCACATCTATCAATATTTACAAACTACTACAACTTCGACGTTACAGCATGTGGTCCCGATCTCAATAATCTTCAATCTAAGAACTAGGCAACTATGGCAGTACTCACAATATTTGGCGTTATAATCGGGGTAATTGTGTTCTTCATGCTTCTTGCCGGATTCATTGGCTGGATGAAAACGCGCCAAAACGCCGCAAGATACGGACCTCGAGCAGCGACACCAGGGAGACCACGACAGACTCGGACGAAAGGTCTAGCGCTGGCAGTACTGGATAGCATACCTATCGTAAAGTTTGGGACCAAGAACAAACATTCAGATGTTGTGACGAAAGACATCGAGCTGGGCGACAGAGACAGTACTGTCAACGGAGACTCGGCTACTGCTACATTTGCTGGCTCGAACAAGACAACGAATGAGAGCCAGCGAGTAGGTGTAGCTGACCTAGATCAATCATCTAAGACTGCTGTACAGACCACTTTCGATGAAAACCAGTGTGCGATCTGTATCTCAGACTTCGTTGCCGACGAAGAAGTCCGTGTACTGCCTTGTAATCATCGCTACCACCCTGAGTGCATCGACCCATGGCTTCTGAACATTTCCGGAACCTGTCCTATATGGTAAGTAGCAATTCAACCGTCCATCACATCCTTTTCTAATATTTCCACAGCCGCTATGATCTTCGCCCCAACGACCCAGCCAATATTGAAGAGAATTTCCCTCCTGAAGAGCCTTATCTTCCAACCTCAAGTCCAATTGGGTACATTCGGGCCGAAGCTTTAAGACAAGAAGCTGCACGTCTTGAAGCCTACGCAAATCCTGTCACTGTTGCCACGCCCGCTCCCGCAGCGACCAGTCCAAGGGAAAGAGTGTCGACTCGAACTCGTCTGAGAGAGATTCGACAAGCATCTCATACTGGACCGGAGTATATCGCAGCGTTAAGGAGTTTCTACCGTGATCGTGAAAATCGAAATTCGAGCATGGAGGCCCAGGTTGTGCAGTCGTAAACTTGCCGCGAGGTGAATATGAAATGAAGAATCTTTCAGAGGACCGGATAAGGAGGAAAATATATAATTCAACTCTTCTAATCCACGAATAAACCCGTTGGTGTTCTCAGGAGTATACTAACTGCGTGTGATAGTAATTGGATCATATCTGGATGTAGAGCAAAAATATTTCTTTGGAAAGCACGTTATATATCCGGACCGATTGCTGTGGGAGACCAGCCTTTTGATGTACAATGAGAAATCTATTCTGGATTTCAATGACAGGTAGAGTTATGACTTGAATGCTGATTAAATTTCACGAGTCCATCTAGGAAGGGATACTTAGGGACGGCTTTCATCAGAACCCAACCTATGTGTGAAGAATAAGGGTATGTCATTATGATCAGATATCCGGATAGCATCCTAGTTCTTGACGTGGCGGATAGTAGCTGCAACGAAGCCAGACAATGACTCTCTACAAACTACGAAATATTGCTCGGTGAACTCTAGTACCTGAGCTCCCGTAGAAGGCCGTTATAGTCACGAGAGTACAATGAAGCCGGTATGACCTAGAATAGGGAGCCTTTAGAGTTGTATAAGAACTCTTCTTCTCGTAAAACTCAGAACTCAACTCTTTGCAACCCCTTCCTCGAAATCCACCACGTTCTCTACCGTCTAGCTTGATGTTTTGTGTACCTGAGTAATAGTTGTAGGCGAGCGCGCTAGCTAAAACCAGCCCGCCCCCGTGTCTTGACATTGCCTGCAACTTATCAGCACACTCTCGTACCTCCAATTCCCCTCCAACTTTCAACTTCAAACACTCATTCAAAATACCTCATTCGATGACCCCCACAACCTATACACCACATAACACCATGTCTTCTGCCTCAGCTCAATTTGCCAGTATTTCTGAGCTACTTCTGTTCTTGGGCGAGGTGATAGCCAATAGAAAGTTGTTGCTGGATCTGTGCCTTACAAGCAAGATATTTAACACCACCTTCATGCCTTTCTTGTATTCTGAGCTATGATTCCACGAAAGCAACGCATTCATTCTCTTGGATCATCTTGAGACGCTACTGGCGAATAGCGCCTTAAAAACCGTGAAGATACTCGATTTCTGTATCACTCCCGGGAGGCTGCAGCACAAGGGCCTCTCTGACGGTCAGCTTTGCAGGCTGTTCAACGAGGCTATACAAGACATCTTGGGCAAGACACCAACACTGGCCAAATTCTCGTAAGTTATGGTGCAGTAAGCCTCCGCGGACATGAAAATTGACTTCAAATACAGCTGGGAGAGTCAGCCTCTATTCGCCACTACAGTGTCAGAGCTTCAGAGCAATTGTCCAGATCTCAGATCTCTCAGTATCAGTCACCCAGTTGACATTGAGAAGTTGCGCAGCACAGCTGTTGAATACGAGAGTTTCGACTTCGGAGACGGCCTCTTCGACCTGTGCCCACTGTTCGAGACCCATGATTTCTCCCCATTCACCAACTTGCCCGAGCTAGAGCTACATGAGATACATGGAGCTATCGGGAAATCTCGGAGAGACATTGTGACAATTCTGACTGCCTCACCGGATCTGAAGACTCTCAGTCTGTCACTAAACGCCGATGCTATAATTCGATCCGAGCAACAAATCCAAGATGTCGAAGAGGCAGAATATTATACCGATTTCCTCAAGACGCTGATCAGTGAGTATGTGGCCGTGAGACGGCTGCCACTTCGCCTTTTCAAACTGGTCCTGGGACTCAGTGTGTTTCTGTGGGAGGAGCCTGCGATGCAGCCAGCGAAATACCTTGGCGGATTGACAGATATGTCGAAGCTAGAGGAGTTATATGTCAGTAATAGTAAGGAATCGACACGCACCTCGACTTTGGCTCCTCTGATCATGTAGCTTGGTCCCTATTCAATCCGGAGGTTTGTCCTAATCTGAAGATCTTTGGCATGCATAACTTCAAATTGGACGCGGAGATGTAGGTAAAACAACTTGAGGCCAGGTATCTCAGCCAATTGAGGATCGAAGAGACGCTCGGATGCAGTATCTCAGACACTCGTGATGCTTTACGAGAACCCGATTTGCAGTACGGTTCCACCTTGAGAATGCCTTCTCTTGTTAACGCTGATACAACACTGTCTGGAGCAAATGGTCTTGGGCCTCTGAGAATATTGGGTTTACAAGCTCTCTCTATCACTCTGCCACATCTTGCAGCATGTTCAAAGTCTGCAGTTCTGCAATGGTTATCGGACTCTCAATCTTTAGAGCAAGTCTGGCTCCAGAACACGATGGGCATTGCGGAAGATAATGGCGATTACAAGGCATTGGCCAAGGAAATCGCAGCGGTAGCTCCAAAGTTGCGCTACCTGAAGCTTGATGGACTTGCATGGAGGATCTGGCGCGATGACAAAAATGAAGGGGAAGACCGATTTCGCCTCGAGGAACTCGATAGATTTGAGGAGAGGGCAGTTCAGGCGTTCAAATCACAACGTTCGTTTCATATATCTGAATAGAGGGATCTATTGTATGTCATTACCTGATTTGTACTTTGACGGTCTCTCGAGGAGACTCAGACCTATACGTACTCGATGCTTCTGGCCACAGTATTCTCCACCACCATCAAAACAGAACGACTGCCCAGGATTTCAGGGCCCACCTCTACCTGTCCGTTCCCTCACTTTCTGGCGCAAGACAACCTGTGATTAGGTTCTTCACAATGTATCTGCGTGACAAATAGCGCTCTTCGGATCATTCCACGATTCGTAATGAACCTTTGTTGGGGGAAAGAATGATATCAACCAGTGGGCATCTTGTTTACTCAATAATTCAATTTGCTTCTTGGAATAAATGTAGCGTGGCTTCCACCCTGGATAGCTTAAGAGTGAGTCGTTTCAAATCCGGATTTCAATCGTGACAAAATCGTGCTTTTTCACCCACAGTAGGTTCGATTTTGCTTTTGGTGGAACTGGGACAGACGCTGTGGCTTTCATTCACAGCACATCGAGGGGCTTCGGCGGGGTACAGTTTAGCGAGCTGTTTAACCCGCACTAAGCCTAGAGACAATAAATCAAAAAACCTAGGCAGAGAGAATCAGGAGACAGCATTACAATCTGATATATTGCTACTGATTATGCCAATGACGACTCAGAGAAAACTACCTAGTGCTATTATTTCATGTGTATCACAACCAGTTCCTATTCCAAGACCATCCCCGAGGTGTTTCGCCGTTCCTGTGGACTACGACGATACCAAACTCATCCCTATCTTCTCCAAGTGCATTCTCGGTGATTGCAGCTCTCTTACCGTAGTCGTGCTCTGCGTGATCCTCTGCATCCATAATCACATTATCAATGTCGTTACGCCACACTTGCGGTTTGTCAGGAAACTCGAATACTGTCTCTCTTACACTTTCCGCTTCTCTCGCTATGACCTTGAGAATACCATCTGCATCCAGATCAAACGCGACCTCGACAATAACCTCACCAGCTGGTCTGAGTGGGAGATCCGTGATGTTGAACGTTCCAACGAGTTTGTTATTGGCTACGAATGGTCGCTGACCTTCGAAGATGTTGAGTACAATCTTTGACTGATTGTTATTGATAGTAGTGACATTCATCACGGACCGTTTTGGCATCACCGTATTTCGCGGGATAAAAACTTGGAACAGACCACCATTGGTTTCAATTCCGAGTGAAAGTGCCGAGACATCAAATGCGCCTACCCAATCTGAGCCCGAGTTTCCCATAAATATCTCTGCTTGCGTTGCTGCACCGCGCAGGGTTACTTCATCTGAAGGAAAAACAGCGTGAGCCTTCTTGCCGTCGAAGAAAGCTTCGAGGAATGGTTGCACCTTGGCCACTTGTATCGGCTCGCCGGTGAGAATGATATATGAGATGTCGGTTTTCTGGAGTTTTGCTTTCTTCAAAACAGCTTCGATGTGTTTGATACTTCGGTCGAAGACTGATTTGCGAAGACTTTGAAATTTCTCTGGGGTGATGGTGAAAGACGTGCCTTTCACATCGATCGTTGCCGCCGCGTTCGCTGACAAGGTCTCTTCAGCTCTGCCGATTTTCTCCTTCAAGTCCTCTTTGAAAGAGTACAGGTCCATTTCCAGAATAACGATGTTTCGGGACGTTTCAAACTCGCGGACCACATTTTTCAATAGTGAGTTATCGAACGTCTTGCCACCAATAGATCTATCGCTGGCGGTCCCGAGTACTTCATAGATTCCTTCTTCAATGATGGATACTGTGATATCCACATGATTATCTGCTAGATTGTAGACAATGATGAACTCCTCGTTGAAATAATTTGATCCCTCATGAAGACCGAATTTATGAGCAATAGCAGCGGCTGTTGGCTCATTGACAAGTCGGAGGACGTTGAGACGCGCAATCAGGCCCGAATCTTTTATTGCTTGACGTTGGTTGTCATCGAAATATGCCGGGACCGTCACTATGGCTAAATTGACCTTCTCGCCATGATATTCAGCGGCCGCGATCATCAATTTCTTCAAGACTTCGGATTGGACTTCTTCAGGTGTGATAAACTTGTCTTTACCATTGATATGGACCTTAATGATAGGCTTGTCCTCTCGTGCTACCACGTCGTAGGGTAGTGAGTCGATGTCGCTCTGAAGTGACGGGTCTGTTGAGAATCTGCGACCTATGATACGTCTTGTGGAAAATTAGTCTAGCTATCATTACAGTTCTATGTGAGAAATGTGAACATACCGCACGTCAAAGATCGTGTTTTTCGGGTTGGCCTTCGCTTGATCTTTTGCTTCCTGGCCAACCACGATACCATGATCGGTGTATGCCACATAATTTGGTACATAGAGCTGGCCGTCTACAGCAAATACTTCTATGGAGCCGTTTACAGGAGCTCCAACTCTAGAATATGTTTCTGCAATCTCGATCGCGATGACTACAAGCATGAAGGACGTGAGCCTGTATAATACTCACAGATTGCTTAGATGTGATGATAAAGGAAACCTACCAAAGTCATAATTCCATTCAGTTTCATAAGCATTCCCACAGTATGGCAATGTTTGTTGTTCCGCCTCTGATGTGTCCGTCCGGGTCGATTTGGAGAGGCACTCAGCACTCGGCACCACTGTGTCACGATCCTGGGATCTGTGCAAGCTCAGGAGTAAAGCGCAACAAATCGCGATGAAGATTCCAAGGATTGCAAGTATTGCATACCAAGTCGATTGTGATTCAAGGCCGCCTCTTTTGGACGCGGACTTCTTCGCAGCCGAATGCTCTTTGCCCTCAGGCTTGCCTTGGGACATTGCGATCTTGACAGTCGTCATGATGGTGGGTAGGGGATAATGTCTTGTAATCGACCTTGTCCGATATAAAGCCGTTGGTGTGTTCAAACCTTAGAGAATTCCACGCGGACTAACACATCTTATCTACTATATTTGTAGATGTGGCGTAGCAAGTGAGAACTGTCCTTGTTTTTGACCTCGTATCAGCAGGAACGTGAGTCATCATCAAGCATTCTTGGCGACACTTATGCTCCCAAGGAACTCATCTCTATCTGGCATCAATTGAAGGGACAGATATGGAATGTTCTTGCTGCCATATCTGCTGTTCGAAGGTATCATGTCGTCCATGGAGTCGCAGGCCGTAGTTCTTGAGCTAAAGCCAACGAGAAGTTCAGGGGAGTGTAAAGATTCAGCGTGCCTAAGTTTGTGTTATCTAGGGAAATGGCGGGGTTAATAAGGGCTGCTTAGCGAGCTCTGTCCCATTTTGCCCCTGGGCGGCCCCCTGAAGAATCTCGCCTAACCATAAAATGGAAATAGAAACAAAACAATGGTTATGGAAATATGGAACACAGTTTCCTTGATTATATGTGCTCTCAGAAGAACATCTCATTTAGGGAACTTCACCCCCGATATCTCCTCACAAATTCTCAAAAGCTCCTCCTGAACACCCTCCTCCTTCGCTCTTGGATGCGCACCTTCTCTCCCACCCTGAGCGGCATAATACTTCCCACTTCCAGTTTCTTTCTGATCTCCTGTAGCAAGCCAAGATAGCATATCATCAGCTTTCTGCAACGAATCTGGTGCAGAGGAACCTCCCATTTTTGTCTTGACCCAACCAGGAGAAACAGCATTACTGGATACCTCTGGCCAATGCCTTGCGACTGCCAGTGCCAGTATCAGGTCCATCAACCTATTCAAAATCAGCATTGATCGCAATCGACGAGAAATCTGGAAGTCAAAACGTTAAGCATTCAAACATAAAACTCACTTAGAATCCCCATAAGCCTGAAACCCATCCCACCTCCTCTCCTTCCACGCCACATCCACCAAAGTGACATCCCCACCCCTATGCAGTCCCGAACTAACATAAACCAATCTCTTCGGCCTCTCCATCAAACAGGTCAAAATATACGGCGCCAATACATTCACCGCAAACACCTGCGCAATGCCATCTTCTGTCTTCTTAAATCCCTGTCCATAACCCACACTAGCATTGTGCACGACCGCGTCGAACACGCCGAGCTTGTTGGCTTCGGCTGCCAGTTGCTTGGTTTGGGAGATGCTGCTTAGGTCGGCGATCAGGATGTTAGATGCGCCGGGGGTTTTGGAGAGGGTTTCTTGGGCGCGGGAGGAGTTGCGGGCGTGCATGGTTACGGTGTGGCCTTTGGAGATGAGGGATTTGGCGAGGTTATGGCCGATGCCGTCGGAGGAGCCGGTGATGAATATACGTGCCATGTTAGAGATTTTGATAGAGACTCATGTATGTGTGAGAATGAAGGAGGGAATGTTGAAGCTGGCTACATGTATTTTGACATCGGCGATTACTTCGGGTGCAAGCGATTAAATCCGATGGCATCGAACGCCGCAGTTCGTGATAAGCCCTTGCAGTGCTCGAGGTAGTGAGTCATTGATGATGGCTTAGAGTATTTCGACACTCATATATACATAGATTCTGCGCTACATTGTGCCCAAATATTACGGAAAAACACCTGCATGTGTTGACGCTTCGTCGCCGACTGTACCATGGATGTCGATCACGAGGATTGAAAAATTGTTTGGGAATACAGTAGAAAAACTCGGAAATAGTCAATGATACGCCGAATTTGCTCTCGAACTTCTAAGAAAGAAGCTCTGCTCCGTTAGAACATGCAACACGGAAAGTGACATCGAGGAAACTCCAAACTCTGCAACACCTGGCATGCAAGCGATCAATCCGCTCCCTATACTGGCAAGATTCGCTTGTGATTCAGGTTCCTGGAAAAAGCTTCAGTCCACGGGTGGTTGTTGAATGGCAAGCAGTGGATATGTTCTCGAGAACGAGAGCTGACAACCCCTGGTACTAGAGACCTGGGTCACCTGGTAAGTTTTGATTTCGCCTTTTCTCTCCGCTTGTAGCTCATCTGGTCAAGAGTTGCAAGGTCCTCATATCCAGCGCCAGGCTGATGTACGGCCTCTCTCTCTGCCAACGCGTAACTTTCCGGGATGGCTGTGTACACATTAGTCTCTCCACATTATCTTCATCTAAACCTTTGGTAAGGTCCCAATCACGCGGAAATTGTATCAATGCTGCCCGTCCTACAAAAATATAGCGATCGCTCATCCAGCGAAGAACTGCAAACACATTGGTTCGAAAAAAGCCGCAGATTATATCTGTGGCTTGAGCATTTCCTGGGGCGATACCAATTTCGCCCGTGTCGGTGACGAAAAGCTGGGGCTGGGTACTACCTTCTCCTGGCTTGATGTGCTTTATCGGTGTCGAGACTTTCAACCAGACACTGTCATGGACGTAATGCCATGGCTTAGGATGGAGTTGATAATTCTCAATATCACGGTACTTCCCAGGCCGAATTCCACCGTGCACGCCGTAGGACATTCCGCTGAAGATGGGCATGACGGTAGCCTCAGCGATACGTCTTACATCTCTGAAGTGCCGCATATCCTGGGCACCGGGATATTCCAATGCAGAAAACCCTGTGATGGTGCCCATATTGTACCCGACCGAACCGACAACCAATTTAGCGGCAAAGATCGAGGATGGATCTGGTGTGGTGACTTGCCCG
The DNA here is from genome assembly GCA_017365405.1 of Cadophora malorum. NCBI lineage: Eukaryota > Fungi > Ascomycota > Leotiomycetes > Helotiales > Ploettnerulaceae > Cadophora > Cadophora malorum. The sequence goes on from JAFJYH010000076.1 coordinate 49,139, forward strand.
TTTAGGTGCTCTTGCAATCGTTGACTGATATCTACGATGCGACCAGCAGCAGTGTTAGAATATCGGAGTAAATGTATGACGTCCATATAAATTGTTGTAGTAGACTTGGAATAATCGATGTCAAGGTCAGCCAACTCAGCAGTAAGCCCAGCAAGCCCGTAGATTTTGTCGCGAACGTCCACGCATTGCGAAGCCGAAAAGCCGGAGAGAAGGTCCCAGAGTGGTATCCTGCGACCGTTGTAATGACGACGTAACCTCATCAGTCTGAACGGTAAGGCATCGTACATGGCTGGATTGGCATACTCGTCCTCCGCTTGGAAGTAAGAGACGTTGGTTTCCATAGCTGTATCGAGATTAGCAAGATCTTCCCAGCAGATGTGCTGAGCGCCACACTGGAACCTCGCTTCCTTAGCGAGAAGCAACTCCTGGATGATCCAAAGGCGTTGCCAGTATTCTCTTTCTAGCAGGGCTAGGATCGCATGGGCTGAGCCTGGTCCAAACCTTTCACTAATTTCAGGCGCTATGGAGAGGTAAGATCGAGCAGAAGCAATGCACCTCATAGCCTCATCGCTGCCATCCTTCTCAGCCCCAAGCCATACCAGAACTCGCCATGCGTTTTCATAAACACGGCCCATCTGTTTGACCTGATGGTTCCGCTCCAAAGTGTTTTGTTGATTGATACACAGAGCATCTATCCAAAGAAATCGATCCTTATCTTTCCTCAGATGCACAAGAGCTTGATAGAGATTCTCCCTAACAGTAACAATACGTCCGTTGACCAGAATCTGCCTCTCATCTTTAGGTAGGCCCCAAGCGTAGGATAATGCTTCATATCGAGGCTTGCGGTCCAGGGAAACTTCCGCAAGGGTACATCTGATCTGGTCTTCCGGGCTTGTCAACGGATGGAGGGTGAGCAATCGTATGAAGCCTGTCGCGAGGCCTGACCCGTATATAGCATCGGCTGCGAGTCCAATTGAAAACTTGAGCTGTCCTGAAGCAGCCAACTCGTCTATGCCTGACATTATGAATCATTTGCTAAAGATCAAAAAATGAATACTGGTATTTCGTGTATATGCCCAGAGCTCAAAACCTCAATGCCCAGAGATCCTGCTGGAAGTCGGCGGTTGAGAGAGTATGTCTACCGCGTGACAGGCAACCTCAATTGATATAGGCAGTCCTCAAATTGTATCATAGCAAGGTGCTCGCGACGCAAGAAAAGATTTCTGGGCTGAGAAGAAAGGTGACGAAGCAATCTGGAACTCAAAAACCGCCTTTCGGACCCGGTGAAACTGGCGGAAAAGTTGCCAAGAAGGGAGGCACTTCAGTGATTCATGGATTAAAGATCTTATGACGACCTTGAAGATTATTAATTTTTGAATCGGTCGTTCTCGAGTAGTGCGTCGGTGGTGAGATGAAGAGGGTTGCCGGAAGCTCTGAATAGGCCAACCCGAAGAGTGGGCAGCAAGTGACGCGAGCTGTCCCGAGGTCTTTGGTGAATGACTGTGCGATGTCCTTGAACGACACCGACAATCCACGTCGGAAATGGATAGCCGATGCAATATCGCAGTGAAGAAAGAGGCCTAGATATGAGGGAGATGCGAGATACGCGCCTGCTTAGCCCTGCCAGGCTTGGAAAAGGCGACGCGACTGATATATGCCTATTGTCGAGATGCTTTATGCAGGTAATGAAGGAACTATCAAGGTTGCAACTACCCACGGGAAAATCGTGTTCGATCAGTGTTGTGGAGGACGGAGACCTTCTCCCGAAAGAACTGAAGAAGGCGGGATTGAGGCTGAGCTCATGCACGCTGTATGCATGCCTGCTCACCGACTATTATAAAAGCTGATTGGCTAGCCGTGTATCGACAAGTCTAGTATCCATTTCAACTTGACCATTCACATGCATGTACTTTAAGCTCCCGGCGAATCTCTCTTAGTGAGTATTTCTTTTAAGTCCAAGAGTTGATAGGAATTGCTAGCAGCTCTCTCAAGGACTGGGTAGAGCCTGGTATAGCTGGGGTACGAAGCACACCTTAGGGTTGAGTTCGAGCAAAAACACCCGCGAATGGAAAGAAGGCAAGCAGGAAAACAAGTGGCAGAACAGAAACATTCAAACCAAGCGTAGACATTGAATCATAAGAAACTTGTCGTTTGATCACTGTACGAATCCATACACCCTGATCTATTTTTCGTGTATTCCAGGTTCAACACCTGTAGCCGAGAATTTGCTTCGAAGCTATAGACTACCGTCAAAGCATCGCTAGATATCAAGTATCTTGGTCAGAACTGTAGGCATATCCATGTGCTTTTGGCCGAACTCGGCACCGGCCGTTCAGCATGCATGCACCTGTCGAACTGCTCTGGACATCGCGGCTCGTAGCTGGCGTCCGTGTCGTGTTGTACAGCAATCTCGACGGGCCTCTCGGACCCTGCATCATTCTTCACGAATGTGCGATCGTATAGCCATGCAGTATCCTCTTCAATCTCCTTTCTGCAACTTCTCCAACATCGCCTGTTTCTCCTTGATCTCCTTCTTCATATCCTCCGTCAACTGATTAACCTTCACAAGCGCATTCTCCAACTTCTTCAACTCCAACTTCTCCGTCTCCCGACTATACGGCTGTTCTGGCCTCGTCGTCAACGGAATCGTCGCCGTCCTCTCCCCCACACTCCCCACCATCCCGCCCTTCATGACCCTTGTGCCCTTTCCTCCACCGCCCTTAACCCTCTCCATTGGACTCGTCAAAATATCGAAGAAGTTCTCATACGGTTCGTTGAAGAGCTGTTCTTCGTATTGCCAAGCGTTGATGGAGGGCGCGAGGCGCATCTTCTCTTTTTCCTCGTCGGTGCCATAGGGGTGCAGTGTGAGGTGGTGGTAGAGGGTCTGTGGTTTCTCGAGGGATTCGGGTGTGTAGTAGAGCTTGATTGTAATTTCGAATTCACCCCAGCCGGTTTCGTGGACTTCAAAGGGGTCGCCGGGTTGGACATCGTCGACCACTGTGTTATGCATTAGCCTTTCGCTCCTCTTCACTTTCACAAGCACCCCGCGGCCAGTATTCAGCGCCGTGAACCAATAGAAGAACTCACTTCTCAGCGGATTAGGTATCGACTCGTGCAGCTTGAACTGCACTTTCTTGCACCAGTACGTGATATCCGTATCATCCACACCCTTCACAAACACCGTCCACGCATGCGTATGATCCGGCGGCGTGCCCTCAGGCTTCGGAAAGGTATCGCTGAATTTCCTCGCCGTCGTACCATATATGAACGGTCTATATATTTGCACACCCTTGACGCGCTTCTGAGTATTGGGCGGTGCCATAATGTCTTGCTCTGCGTCGCGCTTTTTCTGGCTGGGAATGATTTTTCTGGTGTTTCTGTTGGATTTCTTGGGCGAGATCGCGACGGTCATTGTGCCTGAGTTCTGGGCGGGCAAGGGTTTGGTTAAGGTTTAGCGGCGGGGTCTAGTGCTGCACAGTGGTCAGTGCTGAGAAAGATCGAGTTGGTCGATGTCGTCAGGCGATGGATGGATCGTAAGGTTCTTGGGGATAGCTTCATAAACATACAATTGGAAAGATGTCTGCAACGAAGAAGCTTGTCGTCTGTGGTGGGAATGGATTCCTGGGGTCGAGGATATGTAAATCGGCAGTCGCGAGGGGATGGGATGTCACTTCTATCAGGCAAGTAGCTCCATTCACTTCGCGGCCTCACTCTACAGCTTCGAAAGCCAACAGCAATCCATTGTCCTTCTTACTGACCACTTTCTGCAGTCGTTCCGGCGAGCCAACATGGTCCTCAGTCACCGCCTCATCAACTCCTCCACCTTGGGCACACAAAGTAACCTGGGAACGCGCCGACATACTCAAGCCCAAAACGTACGCTCCCCTCCTCAAGAACGCAGACTACGTCGTCCACAGCATGGGAATTCTCCTCGAAGCCGACTACAAAGGTGTCATCTCCGGCAAAGAATCTCCTATCAGCGGTCTCAAGCGTGCCTTCTCTTCGACCAAAGCCGGATCACAGAATCCGTTGACGAGGAAAAGCGACGAGGATTTGGAGCCGCAGGAGAAGGATGGACAGTTGACGTATGAACTTATGAATCGGGATTCAGCCATCACCTTGGCGCAGGAGGCAAATAGGGAGAAAGTACCGGCGTTTGCGTATATTAGTGCGGCGGGTGGTGCACCAGTCTTACCTGCGAGGTATATTCAGACGAAGAGGCAGGCGGAGAGTACGATTAGTAGCGAGTTTCCTACTATGAGGAGCATCTTTATTCGGCCAGGCTTCTTGTATGATAGCTCGCGGTCATTCACGGTGCCACTGGCTGCTATGACTGGAATGGGCGCTGCCTTCAATGGTCTTACTGGAGGGATCTTTGGGGGGATCATGGGTGCGGCGGGTGTCAAGCCTTTGAAGGCAGACTTGGTTGCCGATGCAGTGGTCGAGGCTCTGGGTGATGAGACAACCAAGGGACCAGTCGAGTTGAAGGAAATCGAGGAACTCGCTCAGAAGGCTTGGAGAAAAGGTATGCTCTGAAAGAGCGGAACATGAATGCATCTTGGCTCTTAGCCTTGCATTGTACTATATTTGGTGTACAAACCCAGCTCTATGGTATCACGCCGCCCAACCAACAACACTTTATATCATTGTGCCACGCTCGAAACTGTCCCTGATTTCTGCAGTGTACTTGAAGATGTTAGCATGGTGTTGAGACGTACTTGGAAATTAGACATACCTTGTTGTAGAACCTGTTCAATTTCTGGTTGAACTGTTTGTTCTTGTCATTGATGTACGTCACATCACCCTCATCACCATTTGCAGCCATCCTCTCTCTCCTCTTCTTCAATCTTGCCTCCTCAGCTTCTGTCAAGTCTTTCACCAATCTATCCACAGCATCCTTCGGCGGCTTATGCTCGACAAAACCAGTAGAATCTGCTGTCGAATAGAATGTGCCGTCCTTATCCACAGCGACCAACTCTCCATCCTCTGTCTCGACGATCTCCAGCCCACCACTCGCCGCGGCCTTCTCTATTGCTTCGTTCTTCTGCTTCTCGTAGTAATCCATATCCACTTTCAGGTCCCGTATCTGACGTTTGTAGACTTTCCTACTATCCTGTCGGTAATCCTGAAAGGCCTGGTCGTCTCTGTGTGCATCCTTCTTCTTGATGCGCTTGTCCCATTTCTCGCTCTCCTCGATCGTCCAGTCCCATGCCCTCTTCCGCTCAAAGTCGCCACCAGAAATCTCGGTATCCGCTTTCAGTAAATTGTGCGATGCGATCGCAGACTTGCGATTCAGAGATGTGAGAAGGTTTGGGTCGGTGGCTAAGCGTTGTGACTCGAGTGTTGCTTCCTTCAAGTTCTTCTGTGCTCCTGTTTTGGCGCGTGCTTGGAGGGCCTTGAATCTTTCCATGCGCTCTTTTGCCTTGGCTGCTGCGTCCGACGTCGATGCTCCTGAGGGACCGGCTTGTGTTTCTTCTGCGGCTGATGTTTCCTGAACAGGCGCCGATGTCTCTTCTGGTGCTGTGTCTGCTTCAGGGGCTTTCGAGGAAGAGGAAGCCTCGTCCGCTGTTTCGGCGGTCGCTCTGGTCTTGCGTTTCTTTGCTGGAGGCATTTTGTGTATGTGGTTTTGGCGAGGATATTGTGTGGATTGAATGTTAATGGCTGTCAGACTTCATGGGAAACTCGTTCTGGTGTTGCCAAACCTTATTTCACTAGCGCGCATGATGATTAAGCAAGATGGAGCTCAAAAGCTGGGGCAATGAAGCTCATCCCGCATTGTCAACAAGCTTCAATCGAACCCAGCATGCACCGTCAAGCACGATAACAAACACCAGATGAGGGGCAAACAGTCAGTATGTCTCTTCTGCAGACACACGGCTCAAACGCGGAGTCAATTTAAGTCTCCTAGACGGCATGCGTCAAGTCCCAGCGCCGAACCATTAGTTCTCCCCCGGTTGATCATCGATCTCGATGCGGCAGACAGCACATTCGTTCGAAAGGTGGATGGAGCACCAGCACCAGAGGAACCTCAGAGGAGTTTGTTACCCATCCGCCGCCTCGAAGCTCTGAAAGAACATGGGAAATGGGCAGCATCGCACAATGCGAGGCCAAATGCAGCTCTCCGAACTCTCCAGGTCTCCCCCATAGACATATGGGCATATGGTCTTCTAGGGATCAACGAATTTACTCCGCACCAGAGCAGCCAAGACTTACGGCATATCACTCGGAGGAAAGCAGTACATCATATGGACAGCGCAGACTCTCTTGTCAAAGAGATCTTGAACGGTTTTGCTACAGATCCGTCAACGAATTTACGACGTGCTGGATTTTGCAGGGAAAATGAGGACGCTATCCTTAAACAAATGCTGGAGAAAACTTCGTTTTCAAGGCTGCGTCGCATGATCCCGTTGTTGTCCTCGACTACGGATGGTGGCCGGTTCCTTGTTAAAAATGGAGCATATATTCTGGATGCAATCAGGGTTAATAGAAAGATGCAGAATCAGACGCAATATTCGGAAAGCATTCCGTCATCAGCGGTGATGGAACTGCTCAACAATCTGCACATAAATCTGGAGTCCAAGGGTTTGCCTCTTGGACCAGATTTGTGCAATGGGGCACTTTATTACGCATCGAAAACATGCAATATTGCTGCTGTGAAGAAGTACCTGCAGCTTGCCCGAAGATATCAATATGCACCGGATTGGCGGGCTCGGAAGGCTTTGAGGTCGCTACTTCTGGGCCTAGCAAAAGGAGAGTGGGGACTGAGGGACGGAGATAGGAGGAGAGAGGCGATAGAGCTCATCACGGGCTGGAGAGGTGGTCTTACTCCCCGGGGAGGAGAAGCCAGGTCGATTTGCTTTGCCTATCTGTCATATAAGGACACGGGCAAGGACATCATTCACGCCATTTACCCCGCGTATATTCTCGGGCTCGGCGAGTTGGGACTACACAGAGCAGTCCATGCCGAGGCATTTGCCGGAGATCCTAAAAGAATGAATCCCATTCTCATAGGCGACGAGCATAAGCGCTTCCGCGCTCAGATGTTCGCCATCGCATTCCTCCTCGCCGAGGACGAACAGCACGCCCTACAAGTCCTTGAATCAGTCCCTCTTGAACACAAAGACATCACTCTCAGCGAAGACACGAAGACCATGCGAAACTGGCGTCCAAAAAGCAGTCCAGTGTCACGTAAAGAGGTCGTGCCCACTCCGAACAGCAGCAATGTCTGGCTATTGAGTCTTCTCTACAATCATTACGATTTTCACCACTGCATACCAACACCAACGCTCAAGAAACATCTCGCAGAGACTATCGTTCAGCTACCACACGACCCAAGCCTCGCCTTGGAGGCTCTAAAAAATCTTCTCTTGCTGGACACAGATTTCACACGTCATCCTGCGGGATCTGGAAGAAAAACCGCACGGTTCATTACTTGGGGTGAAGTGAATGGGAAGGGATGCATACGGTTTGATACTAGAAAGAAATGGCACCAAGCTGAGAAAGAATTAGGAGAGCCAACTATTTGAAGTGGAAAGACCTCGACTTGAAGTGCTCAAGTCGAGTGAGAGATCCCTCTATATTCTTGTACAGCCCAATATTATACCATATGACCTCCAATTTTTGTTCATATATGCTGGCAGACTGGTACTTGACTGATGGTTCTGACTCTTGATATCTGCCTTCCGTTGTGTTGTTCTTCATTGTGATTGGCTGCCTGCCTGCTCTGCCACCTTCGGCGTTGAGCTGAGCTTTTTACAGACTGATATAAGCTTGGGTACTTCCTCACTTCAGCTAGAGTATTTCAGGGCAAATCACATGCAATATTACATCATGACAGCTTCAGCAGTAATATATCCCATTGACTCGGCGTACGATGAACGTCCAACCCCTGATCCAGATATTGCTGGCATCGGAGTAAGTGCCTCTCAAACTTGACCAAAATACAAGTTTAATTGACGAGTTCAGGTCTTCATACCAACGTTCATATACCTTGCAGTGACTCTTTTTATCTGCGCCTGCATTGGTCTTCGCAACCGTGGATGGCTGAGGCAAGACAGTCAGTTTGCAAACTTCCAGCGAAAAATACTCCTTGGATTCAGCGACCAGCTCCTCATCACCAGCTTCGGCGTTCAAGATCGCAGGATTTATTCAGTACAGAGATTTGACAGTGTACCATCATGGGGTCATTACTGACATTGCTGTCTTGTCAACATTGACACATTGTTTGACTTTGCTGTGTCTTCGAGATTACTTCCTACTTCATCACCTTGCACGACGAGTACGGATCATCTTCATGCTTCCCGGCATAATCTTCTTGATCGTTAATGCGGCTCTTGTCGGGGTACTCCAAGGGTGGGAATCAGTGTCTTTGACAAGCGACATTCTCTCACAGCGCGTAGGCGCTACGGGCTGGGAAGTTTGGGGCTTTGGAGCACTTTTTGGTCTACCAATCATCATGGGTACAGTCTCTTTTACAGTTTTTACGGTCTGGGGAATTAGCTACCAGTCAGCCCCGCGAAATCTTGTGGCGAAAGGTCCAATATGGGTCCCAATTGCGACTGGCATTTGCATTTATCTTCCCTTGATGAGCCTGGTAAGGACAGTCGTCCATCTACAAATGATTCTGTCGGTATATGGCTTCAAAGCCTCTAGACCCGGGGTGATCGACACCGGTCATTGCAATCCAGGCTCTAGTTCAGAGCTTCATTGGGGATACGGTCAGGTCTCTGTCATGTTGTTCCTGCTAATTCCAGTGCTCAACGCAGTTGGTATCTACTCTGGTATGTGGGAACCGACAGCCAACGGTTATTCGCGCCACTGACTACTCGTTCATAGAAGTATACGAGCTCGAGACACTGACTGGCAAATATGCCCGACGTAACTCTGTCGGCAATGTTTTCTTATATACACGACCATTGGATATGGCGGCTGGTGCTGCTGACGAATGCGGATATATGCGGCGGCGAGATACAGAGGAGAACGTCGGGGAGCAGATCGAGATTCCCAATATGCCATCGTTCGTAGCGACACCTATCGCAGAAGATCGTTCAGCATGAGGTGGTAAAGACAAAGAGGATTGTGGTATCTATCAGATCATTTGGACATACGTGGCGTTGATTATCTTGTATGTGTGCCCGACATTGGCTCTTGATTCCAGAAGACCGGAGCTAATTCAAGGAACATTTCCCTAACGTATAAACACTCCATGAATGACTTACATATCCCACCACTTGGCAACGATGAAAATTCCTTAGTGTGAGCTGATCAGCGACAACTGAACAAAGTCTGCCAGTGTCCCTCAGGGGGCCAGACTTTCACTTACTTTCGATCATTCCGGGATAGACCACTCAACACAAGTTGTCTTTTAACATAATAACATTTCATCATCTACAGTCCCTATATACCAGATCCATAATCCACTATCCCGCATATCTCATTACATCTCATCATAAATACTTATCCCCAACCCTCGGCTTTTCCACGTGCTCACTACTAAAACAACAATGTCCCGGCGTCCCATCCTCCGCCTCATGCCTAACAGCCCCCCACATAACCCTCCTCTTCTCCGCGCCCTCATCCTTCTCCCTATGACACGCCGCCGAAATCGCCAAGCTATTATTCCCCACCAGCACACTCCCATCCGTCAACTTCCTAAAGCCATTCAGGATCATGGCTAGTACCATGGAAACGCCGAATAGTAGAGCGATGAGGATGGCAAGTGGGTTGTACCCGACGTTCATGTAGGAAATGGGTTCGGGCTCGCCGCGCGTGTTGAGGATCTCTGTGCGGGAGACGAAGAGGGATTGGGAGATTAGCCAGTGTAGAACGGAACTTGCTACGGCGAGAGGAAGGGCGTAGGTCCAGGGGAGGGAGAGCCAGTATGTGGATCGCTGCTCGCCTCTAGGGTCGGTGGTGCGCAGTGCTTTTCGGTGCACAGTGAAGCGGCTCCACTCGTCGGCTGAGACCATGGATGTGTAGATCGTGTTATAAGCGAAGTATAAACAGGAGACGATGACTTGCGGTAAGTTAGCTACGGCTACCATGGTGATGAGGATGCTGTTTGAGTCAAAATCCTTGGATGTTAGGTTTGACGAGCCTGTTGAGAAGATGTTGAGGACGGCGTATTCGCTGTAGGTTCCGAAGCCGACTTCGTATGGTGAGGAGTATTCGCCATAGGAATAACCCATGAACGACTCGTTGCCGTAGGTCAGGAGCTTGCCGGTTATGGCAATTGCGAGGATACAGAAGAAGAGGGTTATGATCCAGCGTGCCCAGGAGGGGGCTTGCCACCAGCGTAGTTTGTGTGGGTGGTAAGGAACCGCGAGACCAGGACTCTCCTTTTTGAATTGACGGGCTTGGCCCCGGGAGAGGAATGGTCGGTTCATGGTCACTGGATCGGGGACTTCGAGGAAGGAGGATATTGCATCGCCGATTGTGGCGAGCACGGTGTCCAGGTGTGTCGTGAGGATGTAAATGATGCAAAATAGCTTCGTGGCGTTTGCAAAAAGGACGGCGAGCATTATCACCAGACTGTATTGTAGTTGGCACATTCCTGTCAAATGTGTCGGCTCGGCGAGGCAGTAGTCGATAGTCCATTCTTCGCCCGGTACGAACTTCCAGTATTCCTCCTCCGTGGCTATGGGATGCGCGAGACTCCAAGAGTCAGCATCGTTCAGTGCCACCTCCTTGTAGTTACATTTGTTGCCATGTGTGGCCAAATAGTTCGGGTCACAGATCCAGCGATTCGCTGTGTAATTCGACACAAATGCCTCATATCTGAAGGACATGAGGACAGTGTTATTCGTCTCCGCTGGCTTTTCTTTTGCCACAAGAAGAAGATTTGCGTAGCCTTTCATCAGACCGCTTCCTGGTCCATAAGCACTAATGCAATCTGCGTTGTCGAGCCGGACGAGCAAATCCTTGGTTGCGTTTGCTTGTAGCTCTCTTGAAATGTCGCACATGTCCTCCGACCACCAAACTTCGTCAGAAACTGTCTGATTGAAGTAGTTGATCATCGTGGCATTCAATGGTTTGGTCTTGTTGTAATCCGTGGCGTCGCTAATTGTGTTGCTGAAACCTACAGTGACATTTTGTCTGCAGTCTACTGTGGCATTGGTTAAGAATTCAGGCGTGACCACATATACATTATAGTCAAGGCGCTGGGTCGTAGTGAAAACTGCCGAATTCCACCTACGGACTGTTAAATGTATTCTGGCTGAATAGCTGAAGCGAGTAATCTGGGGAAGAAGTATAAGGGTCTGGAAATTGTTTCGGCACTCACAAGAAATGCAACGGTAGAGTTGAGACAACCAGCAATGTAAACAATATTTTCTTCTTCCAGCCATGCAGATTCCTGAAGCTTGGCAGTCCGACGTCCATAAATTTCCCCATTGCATGTGCTGCATCGACCTCGCTCCTTGTTGGAGAACTTAGACACTGCATCGTATAATTGCTCGCCCCCAGCAACAGAGTCCCCATTACGTTGATCGCAATATGTATCCAGGAATCGGCCTTGTGTACCGTACCGCAGGGTCCAGTATATAGCGTTCCAAGTTTCATCCCACTCTTAGATGTTGCTCCCGCCCATATTGTGAAGATCAAATTAATCATGAACACAGTCCCAGCACTCGTCGCGCCTATGAATACACCTCCGCGCCAACCGCTATATTTCACTGGCTTTCCGGAAGGATCGATCGCGCGTTCGTAGGAGATGTGAGAGGCATAATGGCCTGATCGGAGGAAGAAGCGTAGGAATCTGTGAAAGCCATTTTTTACTGCTGGTTGCGTTTTGCTCGTGAAGGTTCCAAATGTCGTCGATCGATCTGGCACTCGTCTGATGTGTCTGCTAAGTATTAACATACATCCTCGCTCCTGACAAGTTACACCCAGTGTTGGTGGTGTCTTACTCGTTGAATGTTCCTGCCCGCTTTCCATCTCCAATCTCTGGATCTTTGTCCCACCCAGACGAGTACACAGGAGGATGTTGAGGACTCCTCTGCGTTCCAATGTCGGAAGAGTCGATGTCTCGAAGCTGGAATCCGTCGTGTGGATCGTCATATCGGATTGATTCTGGCGTGCTGGACAACCGCTGTATGCTCGCGGAATCCTCCAGCAAGTGAAGCTGGTCTTGAGCGTTTCTCCTCCACATATTTCATATCCGCAATCGCAACAGTACTCAATCAACGCAAAGACGCATTTGCAAGTAATACAACAACTCCAGTAGCGACTGTGAGGATACTTCCCAGGTGCCAAGAGAGATCAATGACACCGTTCAAGCTGTACGTAAAACTGTGAAATGAGCGAAAAGTTGGGGATGGTGGCTATGCAGATAGCTCCACACGCGATTTTGGGCTCTTCTTGCTGATCGAAGCTCCAACTAAGGGCTTTTTTTAATCAACTGCTGGAACGAGAGGGCTGATTCCTTCTTGATTACCAGGAAAGAATCAGGGAAAACATCCTGACGGTGACCGTTGAGGTGGAGGCTGGAGGCAGTAAGCCAACAGAAGGAGCTCCGGCACAGACATGATCGTCGTGCTGTGCCGCTGGATAAGCTTAAATTAGGCATAGCTTAGGTGGCAGTTGACGTAAATAGATTGCAGTGGCTTCAATGACAAGAGAACATTCTTGGTGTTCATCAATCACTTCATAAGTGAGGATATAAATTGATCTGGCTCGAAATAATGTTTGCTCGCCGTTGGATTGAGACAGGTGTTCAAGTGTCCAATGCCGTTGTGCCTGGTGGCTTTCACGGCAGGTGTGACCCACAAAGCAGCCATCCGCTGCTGGGCGGGCGTGGCACCTTGGCAAGGATGACCCCGCCATGTCGATTCTGACCCAGAACTCTCAACAGTGAAATGGCAGAGTAGACATTGGGAAAAAGAAGCATCGAGATTCAAGCCGGCCTACCCATATAGTATGGTGGAGCTCATTACAATGAAGCAGCGTGACCGGCAATGACAGGAACAATAAAAAGAAGCCGAGTGGGTTTCGGAAATCTGATGGGATTGTTGTCGGTGACAGGACAAAATACTTTTAACATAACCACAATCATCTCATTTGAGCATTGTGACAGTACATACTGCTAATCTTCTGGCCGAACATAAAGTAAGCTACCAAAAACAGGTACATAATATTCTTTAGTTCCTAGATGGAGATCAGTCTGGGTTCCCTGGAAGAATGATTTCTTCTAGCTCCGCAGGAACGTCTTGAATATCTGAAATCTATGCTTTCCAAAATTTAGCTGCCAGTATCTATGTTCAGAAAGCCCTGATCTACAATTGTGTTCCGAATCCGCGGGCACTGCTCAGGTGCCTTGCCGCCCATGGAGTCGGAGTCGAAATGCGACGGATGACTTACATGATTCGAAGCGCAATGATACTGATCTGAGTGCTAAGTTGCTAGTAATGCACAGCCGTATGAGAGTCTACAATGCTGACAGAAGAGGCCCTTGTACTGTGGCTTCACCAAACCTCGAACGGCAGGCGGTGCTCGCCGTGCAACTGAGCTGAGGATGTCAATCCACCTTGCATGGGAGCTACTCATAAATGTGGTAACCAGAGGCTTGTAACACCACAGGAACCACAATATACCATGTTTTGCAAGCTTGATCCAAATGTGCGTCCATTCGTGAACTACTAATGGTTTGCCGAAGGACTAGGCGAGCTTGTTTACTCCGCCGGGTAAACTTTGGCGGGCCAACACCAGACACATATCAGTGAAGCAATGGCACTCATTGCCAATCGTTCGACTTGTCTTATTAATTTTGACCATGGGATAACCTTAATCATTAAAGACCATTGCCAGATATATGTAGACTTCTCAATTGGCAGCACGGATAGTTACCCATGACAACAGCTGAACGACAACACAATCTCTAGCAGTAGAAGGATCCCAATAGTGCCCTCTATTTGTTGACATTGGCCCAAACACCCGACACGTTCTTTTTCCCAGATTGGGATTCTTACGGGCCCAGTGGATTGGGTCGTCGTTAAATGAAAGGGCTCATTGTGAAATTTGTCTGCTCTCAGCACTCGAATTCGTACATGCGCGGTCTGTACCAAGTTGCCGGCTTCGTGCCGTAAAAAACACCTTCAGCTTATTCGCCTCCAGTGTAGGAGAAATACATTTTTTTGGATCCGCAGAAAGGAAAGTTGACGAGTATTATACGAGTAAGATAACCAAATAGATACGATAGCCAGGGAGAAGAGGACTGCAACGTACTTGTTACAAAGGCAAACATAACGTAGAAGGCTCCAAAAAAAAAAGCAAACCCTCTAGCACATGAAATTCACAGTCACCGAATGATTTATCGCTTCCAAACTCATAGCAAAGTGATGTTCTGATTAGCGATCTGAAGGTACCGGAAAGAGGGTGTGTTGAGTTGCGTCACATCTCTCGGGATCAGCGGACAGGGGGTGCTTATCGCTTCCTGTACATACGCCATTCAGACATGCATGGGATTCCCACTGCACGTCGTACAGCAATCTTGTCGCCCATGAGACATCAAATCTTGCAGTGCTACATCGCATCATGATCATGCACCTGTTATGTATGCAGGCCGATGCAGATTGACGCACGAAATTCGCAGCCTGGGACAATGCAACCTCCCCCTCACCCAAGGACTGAACATATCTGCAAACAGCTTTCTGCATGGAATCGATTTCTCCAACTTCCTTTCATGGATGGAATCGGGTATCAATGAGTGTTGTTGTCAAAACTTATTTACATGCTCTGCATGAGGAATTGTGGATTGGCTACACGTGGCACGTCTGTCACGAAGGAGACAATTCCCCATCGCTAAAATCGGTACAATCGGGAGAAACGACCGTTCCCAACATCACTTTTACCGAATTTAACCCATTGGCAGATGCAGATATCGTGGATTGGTTGGCAAGAGGCTCTCTCCGAGTGTGACGCGGAAAAGGTGAAGTCTGATGATCAGTTTTGCTGACAAGTGTGGTGGGACAACAATGCACGAAGTTGAGTTCTGGGCTGATCGTCCCGAAGAGCAAACGGGACCGCTGAAGATACGGCTCGGACCGCACAACTTGTCAACTTGATACATTCTCGAGGCAGTGTGACTTCTGATTCGTCACCTCGCTTAATTTTGGCCCTGATCTCGGGGGCATATTTTGGTACCCATTACGCCCGACTTATTTGAGAAACAAGTTCCCAAACATCCTCGGAAGAAGTGGGCTGCCACATTTGTGCCTTTTGGTGGCGTACGATTACGACCTTATTATCGGAACCGATGTCTTAAAAGCCCGAGAGTCTGTCCAGATGATCATGCAAGTCGGGCGGCACGCATGTGGGGGGCATGCATATGCATATTGACGCGGATAGGGATGGCAAGCCACGGTCCCAATCATCTGTCACCATCTTTAACCACATCTCGCTGCTTTATTTTCGCGTTCTCATTGGCCTTGGATATCACAGCCTTGAGTGGCTGATATTACTTTGATGCCGAGGTTCGCCAAATTGGAGCTCATTCCACTGTTTCTGATTTTGAAGATCGATCTTCCAATCTGTTCCGTCTATATCGCATAACAACCCAATTGTTTCTAGGAAAAGATCTAGTTTTGAGCCAATGGTCGATGACTGAGAAGAACACGTGAATAGAAGATGTAGAGGTTTTGGGTAAGAGCGATATCCGTAACGACGGTTTTCAAACTTGGCTTCTTTGATCCACGATAAGCACTGAGGTATCCGAATGTGCGACTATTCGTGGAGGATGAACTTCCTCGCTTTTCATCCTACTCTGTCACAGAACTTGCATGTGATCGGAGGGGAAGGTGGGATGAGCGACCCAGATCGCATGGAACGTGGGCCAATCATTGGCTCGAAATCTCCCCTTTCTTGTTCGGCAGCTCTTTTGCAAATATCGATGGCATTAGAAGCCAGAGAGTGATTCGAAATTCGAGCCGTATCATTTTGCTGGCTATGCTGTCCCTGTTTTGATAGATCCGCCTTGACATAGTCAGACTGCTCGCCTTGCGTTTGTTGAGTGATAGTCGGCAGTTGGGAACTTCCTCGACCAAATCGAAGATTTGCTGCCCCGTCTAGCTCCCAGTATGCTATAGCAAGTTGTGACCAGTTCGAAGGCGCCTGCTTATCTTCTGCTTCCAGTTGAGTTCTCACAAAACCATACAGCGATGTCGCTTCCAAGTGATTTTCGAGTGCATTGCCTTCCAACCATTTGTTGATTCTGTCCCTTTTCGAAGTGAAGTCAAGGACCAAATGAGGGTAAAGTTCAATGCTGGTATAACTTCGTTCGGGGAGAGGTTGGGGCGGTCCAGACATGCCAGTTTCTGGCAA
This sequence comes from Cadophora malorum, assembly GCA_017365405.1. Lineage (NCBI taxonomy): Eukaryota > Fungi > Ascomycota > Leotiomycetes > Helotiales > Ploettnerulaceae > Cadophora > Cadophora malorum. Next base: position 65,453 of record JAFJYH010000076.1, read on the forward strand.
GTCACCCATCGACCCGTAGATGTCTCCCAGGCCAGAGTCAGAGGCACCTGAGTATTTGGCACTTCCAATGTTTGCCGTGATTCCTTCCAAGCCTGGTAATTCTGATTCCTCAGTGGTAGGGTGTGTACTCCGAGGAGACGTTTGTTCGACCAGTGGCTGTAGGAGAAGACTCGAAGTTGAGGCGACAGACCCTGCTGTTCGATGCGGAATAATCATCTGGCCTCTACTTGAAGTGTTTTGGTCTTGCACTTCTTGACTTATTCCAGACGAAGAGTCATACTGACATGAGCTATCGTTCGATGTAGCTTCTGGGTAGGCGTTGACAACCGAGAATTCGCGACTGAACTCGTTGTATAATTGTTCTTCGGCTTGTCGTAGCATATATATCTGGCCTTCCCAGTACTGCTCTGCATCTGTCCCTTCTTGTTCCAGCGGACCAAGATCGTCTCTGGCATCCTGACATTGAGTGGCAAGCTTCCGTAATTCTTCGAACCCAGCTAATTTTCCTTCTGCCGAAAGCTTCTGTACTTCGCCCATAAACTTGGCATCCCAAATCCAAACTTCTTGCCGTTTAAATCCAGCTTCGCGCCTCTTTTGACGAGCTTCAATCCGGGCACTGGTGGCTTCCCGCTGTAACCTTGTAATCTTCTGCAGGGCGTGCATTAATTGTGCGAAGCGAAGTCCTTCCATCCCTTCCACCAACGTCTCCATTCTCATTTCATCATCAACCTTTATTGAAGATGTTTCTCGCGCATGCCCAACACCGCTCTCATTGTCGTGCTTTTGCGTTGTGGAGAGCATAGAACCCATCCCTAATGGGAGGGAAATCTGCTTCTGACTTTCAAATACGTTTTCGAAGCTTGACGAATTGGACTATCCTGCGTACTATTCGCCGTCAGTTGACATACCGGGTCTTTCTTAGACACGTAGCATCTTGCTACCTTCAAGAATAAGAATCAAAAATCTACCAAGATGCTCAGCCGAAGACAGATTGAATACGAATGGGGAGCGTTGCCTTTTTGTTTCCAAGCTTTATCAATTATTCGCCCCATCCTTTGGTTGTCAACGGGTTTTGGTGCTTGTGAAATGAAATGTTATCCATCTCCTGGCTCAGCTGTGCAACAGTGATTTCCTTCTCACCGCAAAGAGGTTCTTGATTCAGCCGTGCGACATATATGCGGAGCGGCACGGCTGTCAGCGGGACGTGTGGGGTGGAAGTAGATCTGGGTCTAATCGTCGTGCGAGGCAAGCCGAGCGTTTCCTAAAAGCAGCAGTGGCTTCAGCCGACACGATTGTCTCCGGCTAGGGGGTCATCACTTGCCAACGAATTCTACCAGATATGGAGAACACCATTGGTAATTATGGACCATCATTTTACCACGTCTGCAACCATTACAACCCAAGAAGAAGACCACTGCGGTTCGCTAGTGGAACATCAAAGCAAAAATCATGTCGTACCCACCAATCGTGAAAGGATAGAAGCAAGCTGCTGCACAAGATCTCCGACTGGAAAAGATCGTGCCAAATCAAAGAAAACTTGCTCCGCTAGCTGATGAACTCCTAGGGCTGCGGCTCCCCGAGTGATAGGTAGTTCTACAATGGGAGACGGGCATAAAAGCATTATGGGTCCGCAGAATGTTTGAAAACGAATACATGCTGGCCATGGTATCCATACATTATGTGAGTGCCCAAAATGGCTTCCTACAACGCGTCCAGCAGCTCTCCTGACAACTCATCACCTTGGTCAGACTGGTCCTGGGACTCACGTGGATTCTGGGTGTCTAGTCGCTATGGCCCTTCGGGAAGCTTGGAGTACAGTTACAAGTATTCCGAAACGCCAGCACAGACATCCAAGCAAGATCAAGCGACGCCTCGCACTCCAGATGCAGATTATATCAAGCAACCTGAGAGTCTAGACTTCTCATACCAAGGCGTGGATGGGATAAGCTACGCTACACAAGGAGGCCAAGTTCAAGCCAGATACACACCTAGTTCCAGCGGCCCTATCTCGTCTCAAAGCTCGACGAATTATCACCCGACAATTTCGTCTTATGGTAAAAGCGATGGCAGCTATACGACTTCATCGATTCCCGTCAGCAACCAAGTATGGACTGCCAGTGGCGATTCAAATCCTACAAGTCAACATGGCCAGACTTATGGCGCTGCTGACGTTGCCGATCGACTGACGAGCCTCAATATCAACACGGCGATCTCTTTTCAACAACCAAGTATGCGCACTCTGTATTGTCTATACTTTGACTCGATATTGACAAAAATCAGGCTACGCCCCTGGATTATCTGGAAACTATCAACCACATGCTGGTAAAAACACAAACAAAGCTGCCAGTTCAACGGGAGGAGAGCTTGACGAAAGCAAGATTCCCTATCGCAAGCTCTTTGAACTGTCCGCTGACCTGTTGACAGGATACAAAGTTGTCGATCCCAAGAATCAAAAGAAGTTTTGGCAAGTTGGGCGAGTCTTCATGGTCTTGTGGACCGAACCGGCCGGTATACAATGTACAGGTCGAGACAAGGCGGCTCAGTACGGATCTCAGCTGAGTACTACGTACTTGAATGGGACTGCTTATACGGAGATACGGCGCTTCGTTGTTATTGGGGAAGGTTATGGCAACAGCATATGCTCGTAAGTATCGTCTTCTAAATCGGTTCTACATACTAATGTTTACTGTAATGCAGACCAATTCATACCTATTCTGGTCAAGCAACTCTCAAGAATAATCTCCCGGACGCGAAACAGCATGCTATCATACACACAAGCAAGAGAGCCCCGGAAGAGAATTCATACGAGCTCGATGACGGAACAATCGTCAAGGAGAACCTTCCGAAAGAACCCATCAGAGTCATATCAGAACAGGCAGGCGAAGAAGGAGACCTTGGTGCTTTGTCAAGGGTCAACTATGCCAAGATATATACCGTGGAGCATTACGTCAGGGTTCTCAATATCGGGAAGGTCCACCCAAATTCGATGGCTAGTCTTGAGCAGAACTGCATGTTCAACCGGCCAGCCGCTGAACCGCCGCAACCGCCCAGAGGCCAATCCTCGTCGTCTTCAAAGAGAGACAACGGCAAGAAGAAGTCCTCAACCAAATCTGGCTCGGGCAAGAAACATAGCAAGAACGATGACTAGGTTTCTCATCTTAAGGGTTCGACTTGCTGTGGAATGGCTAGTCAGGTTTCGTCTTCTCTCCGGTCATTACTTGTGTATCATCTTCCCCGGTCGAAGCTTGGATAGCGGGCTCTCTGTAATGCTATTGTGCCCCTCCACTTATCACACGTTGCCAGGGAATAGGTCTCTCCAGATTGTTTTGATTTACTTTACCATTTCCCAACAGTATAAATTAATTGGCGTTGTTATTGTTTCCTTGTTCTGAAAATTATACGCTGTTATGCCAGCTCCAGACTATTAGTTTTGGGCCAGCGGCATAGATTTAGGACACGAAAACTACTGCTGGAGGAAAATGCATGGCTGCGCCACAGGCATAGGTCACTTCTCGCGTTTGCGGATCTTTTTTATGGTAGTATGGCACATTCCTGCCGAACAAAAATATCTCCCATATGTTTGACACAAACTCTTCAATGATAACTCAATCCGAATACGAGGACAACCATATCCATCTTCTTGCTGCTTTAAAGAACCTTTTACATCTATACGCTAACATAATATTACTGAATTTACCAATGCCTGTTCAAACTGTCCCTCGATATGCCGGTGTCGGGTGACTCTTGCGCGGATGGCTGCCTACCAAGCTCGCCCAGGAATCAGCTCACGACTTCACACCAGCTTCAGAAGTCTGACTGACTGCCTAGACTTTGCCACAACATGATTTTCGTTTGCCTTGATGCCCGTAATTGGTGACTGGGCCCTGGAGCGACCTTCGCCGTTCAGCTCGCTTCAAGATGAGACCTCGCGTCTCGAGATGAGCTGAATTGCACACAGGCTGTGGCCAATATGGCCCGTGAACACTTGACTATCGAAAAATAGTTCTGATTCAACACAGAGACAACCACCGAGACTTCACGACTCAGTTCTTAATGATTGTCGTTCCCGCTCCAATTTCTAAATAATATATTGTCTATCATATCTCGCTTATCGCTGCAGAAATCCCTCACATGGGTAGGTTATGGAATGGTGCTGCATGGCCGGGGACCCAGGTCTAATCTACTTAACGGCCACGAGCCGTGCCGCGATCATTTTGAGGCGTCGAGTCGCATCCCACGAATTTTGACAATCTCCGAAAAAGCTGGCTGGGATACGTTGCAGCAGGTGCTACATTTCTAAGCTCCCTCGCCTCATTTTTAGAGATGCGCACCACTTTACTGGACGGAAATTCTCATTGCCAACACCTCCAACTAACACCATTGGCTCAAATAGCATCGGACAAGCATAACTCATATCCTGTCACTCCTGATATATGCTTCATTAAGAAGGTGCCAAACACGTATCAAACATCCAGGCAGAGTCATAGGTCGGCTGCCCAGGCTCAAAGTGAAGCTGACATGATTGACAGCCTAATCTTTGATACCGCTGCCCTTACGTCTCCTTCCGTGGTGATATCTCTAAGTCGCACAACATCAGCCCTCCTTTCTCTCCGGCGGATTCCACATCAGGTTTTCGGGGAATTCGAAAGTGCACGTGGGGGTGTTTTGCACAACCGTAGGAAGATACTTGGGGAACGTCCGAAGACTTGGTACAGCCTCATGTGCGGCATACTGAAGAAGAAGTACGCCCGACTTCTGTAAGAATGAACAAAACAAAGGAAGGAGGCGAATAAGGCAGATGAATAGAGTGGTGCACGTGTGGCATGAGACGCCCGAATGTCAGCTGGGGGGGCAGGCGAGTGCCTGCCTCATATTTGTTCTGCAGGCGGAGAGTCGATATTCTCGAATGCCCCAGCTGGAGGTCATCGGGCAGCAACAGGTACAGTGGATGAAGCCCATAAGGTGCTGAACTCGGTCCCCAGACCCCTCCTCGAATGGAAGGAATTAGCGAGCTTCTGTTGAAGCTACAGTGATCTTTAGGGAGCGAATGTCGATGCTTTAGCGAGATGCCCCTGAAAATCCTCCCCAAAGACACGCTTAGCGAACAGCCCAAAGAAGACAACTTTCTCATTCCCAACTAAACATTCTCAACCCAAGCTCCAACTGCTGAGACCATTTCTGAGAGACGGTTAAACCTTTGCCCAGTGACAACGTGGTAGAAAATGAAAATAAATGATAGAACGCCAAAACGCGTCCAGCGCCAAATAATATTTGAACCGTGACTGCCATGTCTCCAAAAGGGGTATATGTACTCCAGCCCCAACCAACATCCATTGCTTGCAACCAGTAAACAGAACAATATGGAGAAAAAAACAGAGGTCTAGGCTACAAGTGCTATCATGCACTAAAATACAGGAGAGGTGAAAACTTTTTTGTCAGATGGCACCTACCCACCTGTTCGAGTACTGTTTTACCTCGAATATCTAAAGCCCAGACGAATCGATCGAACTCCTAAGTCTGATGGTACATAAATATGAAAGAAACAAAGATAGCCAAATTTGAGCCGTGACTAAAATGGAAAAGACAATGATTGTACCATATCGAATTGGGAAATGGTGTGTGTGATGATCGATGACAAACGTACCAGACCTCGACTCTGAAGGAAAGTTGCAGTCTTGCTTTGAAAGTGAAGTGATCGGCCAGCATTTGTCCTGGTACCTTTTTGCAGATGTCCTGGTGAGATAAACTGCCGTGTACTGGGCATTGACACGGCTGTGTGTGGAAGTATTCAGGAAAGTGGGAATGATCGGCTGCATACTTGATGACTTTCACTGTGCTGGAGTTTTTTTTGGAAGACTTCAGCGGATCAGACATTATATGATGTCCAAATGCATCACTTGTCTCAAAATCGGTTCTTCAAGCCGGATTTCTTGATGCTCAGGCGTGTCAGGCGTCGCAAGTGGATTGGGACGCGGAGCACCAAATATTGTTCCGTCGTCGCCAGAATCTACTGACACCATATCCTCGTCCGCTCCACCCAAGAATACACTATCAATTGGAGTGTCATTCGGTCCTTTCTCTACAATATCTGAGGACAAATACGATCCATGCGCTGTGTTCCGGCCTGCTCTAGTAACAACGCCACTAGAAGTCAGCGGTCCTTGCCAATTGTTGTTTGAAGCATCTGAGAACCATAACCGGAGAACATCGCGCTGCCATTTCTCCTTCTCCTGGATATGGCCGTATTGTAGTTCGTAAGTTCTTGCGAGGAGATTTACTTCCAAAGGAGTCATCTGTAATTGGGTGAACAACCAATTGTTCACCATGAGACTTGAGTCTTGCGAAGGTTCCTGAATATCACGCGGTTCGTCGATATATGACACCTGCCCTCCAGGCTCAGAAATTAACAAAGGATATTTGACGTACTCAGAAGTCTCACTTCCAGCTTCCAAGTCAGTCTCATTATCAAATGTCTCCTGCTCTCGGATCGGGAACTCCTTGGGGGTTCCATCTTCTTCAATCAGTCTTTGAGCTAGGCATTTGCGTCTCAAAATCTCTGCTTCCGCCTGCTCCCGAGCGAGCTCATCCAGAAGTCCGCGTTTCGTGGCATGAAAAGTGTCAAGAAACTCTTGGTCATCAGAGGCCAGGTCCCAGTCCGCTATTCGCTTCGTAGCTTTCTCCTCTTCCAAGTTGAACCTCTCGTCCTCGTGATACTCCAGCCGTTCCTTCAGAATCTCAACATCACCGACTTTGGACAGGTACTCCGTAACAAAAGGGTGAAATTCTTGTGCTATGTCGGACCCACTATACGCAGACGAATTGGAAGCTTGCCGAGGTACTTCGTTTGTGTCCAATGGGAAACGATTTAGCGGTCTGTCGTAAAACTTCTTTTCTAATCTTTGAAGTTCGAACTCCTGAGAGCTGAGAGTGTCTTCCAGCTGATTGCATTCATCTTCAAGCGGCCCATACTCGTCACTGGCAATCTGAAAGTTATGAAACAACTCATCCATCGTCTGGACGTCGCTGATGATAATTTCCGCCTTCCCTTTCTTTTGGAGGGTGTTCCCGGTACCTCCAGCATTGTGAACTCGAATATACTGAAGATATTTGTCACCAGCGTCAGCTCTGGCAAGTTGTTTCAGTTTCAGCGTCACACGAGACTCGTGAATTTTAGATCTCAAGCTCCAGATGCTCAATCGAAGCCCTTGAATCTTAATCCACTCCTTGTCGAAATGGTTGCGGGTTATGGGATGAACATTCGGTTCTGGCTGACTCACAGGTAATTGTGGTAGTGAAGGTGAGCTGTTTGTTGCCGGCCATAAAGGCAGCTGTGGTATCCCAATATGTGGGCTTGAGGCATCGTCGGCCTGTTCAGACTTGGCCATTGTAGCTTTCTCGGCAACTTCAAAGATTTCTCGGAGATTGTTGATTTGACAATCGCCCTTATCGACGTCTGTACTCGAGGGGACTGGCATAGGTGGCACTATCAACGGGACACGTGGCCTAGCAGGTAAATGAAGTGACATAGAAGAACTTGGCGATGATTGTTCGTCATCCGAGGGGATGCCGATGCTTTGAGATTTGCTGGCTTTGATCGAGCTTTCTATTTCGAAACCCAAATCAGACATTGTGACTTCCTTTCCGCGGGAACCGTGCGAGACTTTTGTGACCCCTTCTTGAGCACGGGTCTGATCGTCATGCTGTCCAGATCTTTGCGGTGGATCAATCCCCGTCAGGAAACTGGTATCCGAGTGGACTCTTCTGTGGCTACCTGCATCAGAGGAGCCTTCACAGTTCTGCTCAACCAATACTAGGTCTTTCCCATACTGGAATGCGCTGTTGGAGCCGATCGGAGGCAAACACGACATCGATGCGTTGCGCATTTTTTGTTGCCGTTGAAACCGATTTGTAAACCATGGAGACGTACAGTCAAGGTGAAGAGGCACGTAAGGCTCGTATATGGCCGTTCGCAGAGTGAGGCAGTTGATGAGAGCCCGATCAAAGTCCAGGATGCGGCTCTTCTTCAAGCAGAATCCCACACGGGCGGGCCATGGCTCAAGTGTGTGTTCTCAGGAGCCAGCCCTCATCTCGTCAGGCGCCTTCTGTAGCGGTAAAGCGGCAAGGAGGGGCTTTTGGTGGCCTGCTCATCCCTAGCTCATCTCCCACACCCATCGAACTTTGTCCAATCATTTTGATATGGCTAGATGCGAAATGCACGATGATTCTTCAACCCATCACTTTCGTGAAAAGAATGGATTCCCGGGATTCGTCCAACCAGATCATTCTCTTAAGAGCCGCACGACCACCCGACGGTTAAAGGTATGAGCAATCTGCCACATCTTTTTGCCGCCCTCGATCGACTTTCCCGACGTGTTCAGCATTCGATAAGTCAGATTCTCTCGCACCTGCCAATAATCCTGCAATTATGTCGTCACGGCCCTGGGATACAGCGTATCCTCTTCCCTGGTGCGCTTGGCAGTGGAGTGCTGAAAACAACATCTATGGGCGTGCTCGTGAAGTAGCCCCTGGTACGTCTGGTCACGATTTCCCGGGAACATGAACCTTGGAACTGACTAGATCGAAGATGAATACGAATGGGAATACAGTGACTATATACCCACTGATGCAAGTCAGCCAGCTGTTCTGGATTCGACACCGAGGAACCGAGAGACCGACCCCTCTCCGAGTGCTATCCGGGAATCGGACGATGTGGTATCAGAGATTACCGGAACATTTCAAAGGACTTCGATTGGGGGCTCGAGACCAAAAGATAGCAAGAGTCGATACGGAAAAGCCAATGATAAAGATACATTGACCACAGGTTCGATTTGAATTGTCGGGTGCTGAAATATGATCTTGTTTTGATTAACGTTCACTACAGAAATTCCTTCAAGAAGTACGACGCCGGTAGTGCAATTCAAAATACAGAACGAAACGCGCATTGTGACACGAAGGCCGGAGAGGGACTATGAAAAGAAGGATCCAAGTAAGGCTGAGAAATCTTTGTTCCTTCCCATTATCTTGACTGACATCATACAGACTTCAGAGTTCACAGCAGCGATCATTTCAAATTTGGTAAAGTAAGTACTCTCCTCGAGAAGAAGGATGTCGGTGCATTGACAGCAAAGGTCTTCAAAGTCATGTGGTCCGAGCCGGTGGGGAGTGGAGGAACAGCTATCACTGGCGCCGAGCAGAAAGGCTTCCAAAAAGTCCGCCGTTTTGTTGTCATCGATACGCGCAATGGCCACTCAATATGTCTGTAGGTGATGATTACATGCCTCCAAAGGATCAAACACTTATGTTTATGAAGCCCAATCTTGACATATGGGGGCAAGGCGACTCTCAAAAAGGGCGCCCACCCCGAGGACCATGCCGCAGTGTATTCAAGCAGCGGTGGAGCAACTATCTTATCCAAGGAGAAAATGAAGAAAAAATCAGTCAAAATCGACGTTCGGCTCCCTTCAGACAAACTGGATCCTCTGTCCCGATTGAATTACGCCAAAGTATATACAGTTGAGCATAATGTCAAGGTCAATTTTATCGGACAAGTGAACCGACATTATGAGCAACGTGTAGTCTTGGATTACAATGCAAGTCATGGGCCTATTGCAGATAGCCCATATGAGATGCGAACTTCAACAGAGGAGGATCGAGAGCACGAGACACGGAATTCAGACGGCACAAATCCGACCTATCAAGCTGGTCAGGAGACTTTTCTTCCGGAAGGAGAATACAGTGCAGTAGGACGGCCATCTCAGTCGGGCTGGCAACAACCCTGGAATTCTGCCGGTAGTTCGAGCGGGCAAATACCCATGTCAACAGGATTTGGACCTGTGGCCACGGCATCGTATGGACCTCTCGCAGTGTCACCTTGGGGGAATTCGGCCCCCAATGCTGGGCAAGATCCACAGCAGTCTCCAGATGAGAGTCTTTACAGAGGAGATTGAGACATAATGTAAGTCTTATTTTGGTCATAACTTTGAAACTTTACTGGATCAATTGTAGCTAACACTCGTATGGCAGAATACTATACAGTATACGTTGAGACTATTTGAATAACAGTCTCGCCTGCACCATATTCATGTGGTGTTCACCCATGTTCATATCCGATTCCTATATTATCAAGCGATACTCATTCGCAAGCTGAGGGGGAAAGGGCCTTCTTTCATTCGTCATGTACTCATTTTTATTAGGTCCGGGCAGTGTTGAATCTGCTCCAACATGAAACGACAGTCACGGCCCACAGTCCACAGTTTTTCGGCAATGATTTGATCTTAACTCCTGTACGTATTTAGCTGGTAAGCGACTGGCGTTTGTTTTTTGGGTCTCTCTTGGGACGGAAGACTGGAAGGACTGAAGTCTCATGAGAATTCGGGTCTCATCGGGCCACAGAACATGTTGATCCAATAGCTTTCAGTCTCGTTGTAACTATGAAGAGACGCGCTGATGTTAACGCCTAAGTGCAAGAAAAAGCAACTCGCGATCTGCACTTTTTCAGCCGTGAATTGGCGCAACCACAGACATCTTGAAGGCCCCACACACACAGCCTTAAGACGAGAGCATCGAGAGCCAAAGAATCTCTCGAGAGCTCCTCATCGGTAAGACGGCAGTCCTGAGAGTAAGCCACTTTTCCCCAAGTCGCCCACACCGCCTGATGCCAACTCACCATGCTGAATGCTAAAGCCAATCTTTAGCACAGGCGACTGCATACATACCTGCAGCAACCCGTCCTTGCCGCCTTTGATCACGCACCCCGGACCATGTTTTCTGGCTTCATATCCAAGGGAAAGGCACTGGGAGCCGGAAATTTAGGCCTGTCGCTGCTTCGGTACGCGATACGGCGCTATTTGGCTACTTTTGCGAGGCGAGCCTCAAACAGTGCCTGGCAATTTGACTCCTACGTTCGCGACACTTTATGTAGCACGTTGCTGTCAAGTTGCAGGCTGCAGCATACAGTCATTACAGTTCACAAAGCTGAGACGGGCATTCCCTCCTGCCCAGATGAAGTGACGTTGAAATAAAATAAAAGTAGCGTGCCCCCTTAAGTGGATCCTCGGTTAATTGGCAGGCGAGAAAGGTCTTCCAAAAAATCAGAGCCTCGCACTCGCGGGACGCGAAGATATCCCGATTGAAATTTAATTATATAATCATGTAGATTAGATGTGGTATCAAGTAGGCTGGGCTTCTTTGTCTTCCGCTGGGGAACAGCCGCAACGCTGCAGCACGTATCAAGACTCCTATTAGCAACAACTGACGGCCAACTTCATGACAAGCACTGTATCTTTGAAAAGATCGGATTCATACCGGGAGGGAACTTGATTTTGTATACATCTCTTGAGCTGCTCAACGAATGAATTGATAGGTTATGAACATATATGAGCTGACAGAAAAACGCAGGCCGACTTGGCTTCGCTGAACAACATCATCCTTTCCTTGCAAGCTAGAGGACAGCGACACGCGACATTTCTTCCTGAGATGACTTCAGAGCAGTTCTTTCCCAATTCTAAACAAGCAAAGGCCAAATACTGCGGCGTTAGGGACATGATAATGTCTCTTAGCCCTTTGGGACAATGATAATGACAGGCGACGACGCCAAGATTATCTGCCACCCAGGGTAAACATTGGTGGAAGTGAAATCGCTGGTGGCTTGCACTAGCCTCTGTGTCAATGTTCACCACAGGCCTCTAACTCCAATCAAGATCCCGCCTTCATACTGCACGAGAACGTAATGCGAAAGATTATCTATGTCTAACGCAGATAAGGCCGAATCAGAGCCAATAAATGGGCACAACCCATGAAGTGCTTCAGTCACGGGGCCTGCGGGGCGGGAAACCGCCCTCGGGCACGTCAACTCGAATTTTTCAATTCTTGAAGTGCATTACTCGAAGCCGTCTTTCAACCTGAATCACGCAAACGATACTTGCAATGCATTCCCAACGACCTAAACACAGCTCGACCTGGAGCGATTGGACATGGAGCCCCGAGCATAATTGCCTCGTTCGATTTTGGGACAGCACTAAAGGTCTCTTTCCTACTGTTGCCTCGAAAATCACGAGCTACTAACCGACGACGTTAGGAGGCCAGACATGGGGGTACAAAAACGAGAATGGCCAAGTTACTTCTATGCATGTCAAGTCGCACGAAACTTGGAGATTAGACCAGGCAAATAAATCAAGCGACCGCCTGGATGCCGCAGATCCTATGGTTGACGAAGACCACGAAGTTGCAACAGATGATCCAAGCACTGTGATTTCAATTCCAATTATGTCGACTTTAGGCACCCGAGTCCAATCATCGTCTGGTCCGTTCCCGCGGTATTCAGAGCTGGGTCAGAATCACGACCCTTCGACCGCTGTTGCCAATTTGACTCAGCCGCCAGCATACCATAGTGACGTTAACAATGACACAGGTACTAGCTCAAGTGCCTGTGTCCTACCACTTTACATCACTGATCAGTATTAAGACATCTCGTATAAAGCCAGTCTTCTTCCATCGCAAAGCCAATATCCTGCACCGAGATGGCAAGGTTCAGTGGGTAGCACCATAAGAACCAGGAATCCTAGAATAGCGACTGAACCTCTTGATAGAAGTGGGAACCTTGGTCCTCATACTGTACCAGAGGAAGTACTGATTGTGTTTAGATTTCAAGGTTCACGACTCCAAGAAGTTCAAGTTTGGCAAGGTGTGTTCATTTATGATACGGTTCATTTTGGAGTCAGGTTTCTCAACATAGCCATAGATATTCAAGATCTTGTGGTTAGAACCGCAGGGCTCTAATGGCACGGTCATCACGCCCCGGCGGCTTGGGAGCAGCAATGTATTCTCAAAAGTGAGACGATTTGTAATTGTCGGTTGTTTCCAAGGTCATTCTTTGTGCTTGTAAGTTCTTGTTTGGTCCTGTCACCAACTGAAACCTCAGAAATCTAGCGACTGATGTCCCGCAGGCCAATTCTCACGTACACAAGCATGGGTACGCTGAAGTCGGGCGTTCGACAGGAAGACCATGCAGTCGTCTATACCAACAAAGATACTGGTCCTGAGTCATGTTTGCTCCCTGGTGAGACTCGGACGAAAACAGCCCTTCAAATGGAGCCTGAAAATAGCTCTGACAAGCTTGACCCCGCCTCCCGAGTGAACTATGCTAAGATCTATACCGTGGAACACAGTGTCAAAGTCCAGTTCATTGGAGCTCTGACTCGCAACGCGCAAGCTCAGCTCAATTTCGACTTCAATTTAACTCATCCGCTGGTACAACAGCTACAGCCAGAGCCGGGCTACGTCTTGCAGGGACTCGTAGAGAATACTGAGGAGCTAGGCTCGGACAGTCCAGTTCAAATGAGAGGGGCAAAAATTCAGGTCTCTGATGATATTGCGGATTCGGCGTATGAAGAACCAATCATGGGTGACCGGTTACCTTCTACACATGGTGCTTCCCACTGGAAAGACTCGGGTGCCCATGAGAATTATGACGCCGTGGATGAAGTCGAGATTTCTTCACTGGGCGATCAGATTCCTAAATATCGAGACGGCTACTCACAGACTCCGACATCTTTTGAAGAAGAGACAGCTACGTTTCCGAGAAGTTCTGAGCTACCCAATCGTGGTGGGTATAACGAAACAGCTAGAGAGCGTATTACGGGTCCATTGCCCAAGAGTATTCCGATGAAAGAAGGTGACCACGAAGGCAATAGTCCCGAAATCGCCCTGACGCCATCCGCTAGCTTCGGAGAGGGCCTGCATTCTAACCACCACAGTTGATATGAGACCCTCCGACTCCGAGGCTACGTCTGCCCAAGAAGATGAGGCATCTTACTCCGATAGCCTAGTCGCAGCGTCCGTACTGGAACCTCGCTTGCCATACCTACTTACTCCAGGGTATTCCACGCAGGCAAGGACTAACAAGGTGATCGAAAATTCTGCTGAACTGAGGACAACAAATTCCACACAAGCGCGAGATAGAGATAGACTACTTGAGCTCGTTTACCAAGAAGTTCGATTGAAGCCACTACACAACGAATGTTTCGAGTCTCGGAGCTCGCTTCCCGGACAAACAGAGATATACAACCTATTGGTGAGACTCGCTACTGATCTCAAGCACGGAGCGATATCTATGGGCGAGCTGAACATTGCACGAGGGGTACAGAAACATGCTGCTCACGTGGGTTGGCATGTTGCAACGACGTTGAAGAACGAGCATAGCTCTTGGTCCCTCTCCATTCAAGAAAAGACCATTGATGTTGAGGAAAATAACGTCAAGTTGCCATTCAGCACAGATGAGATGCAAGGCTATGACGAAGTCCGGTCATTTCATGAAATCTTAGGAACTACGCCATTCAGATTCTTCTGCGAGAGTCTAGAGTTCTTGAACTGCCCAAGATCTATCAGACAAGCTTTGGGCGCAATATGGGAGCCACAATGGCAAAAGTCTTCTCCAAGGGTAGTGCAATATCACGTGCACTGGGAGTTATTCTCTTTTCTTCGAACAGAATTCCCTGACACACAAGCACTGGGCAAAGTGCTGACGATCTCTGGAGGAGGCCGCGAAGCTCAAGCTCAAAGCTGCCGGGACTATTTAGTAGCCAATTGGCCGGGTTTTGGAGATCTTCTGGTGGAGTCTCTTGAAGATCTTAGAAGGTTCGGTGTAGAAGGTACGCATCTGTATGTCCCCCTTCTCAATTATCGAGCTAATCCAATGGGGGAAAAGTTCAAAAGGGCAATGATCAAGTAACTTTGGCAGTGAACTTTCTCAAGGCTGGAGACTCAGATGATCATCAAGGACATGTTTTATTGACGGTCGAAGGGGCCCACCCAACTCATTCCAAAGTCATTTCAGCTGTATCCTGGCTTTGCGCCGCCTTTCGAGCCTCGCCTCATGACATGATAGCATATTCTTCTGTTTTGGTCGAAGCCAACACAACTAATGCGAACGATAAAAGAATCGATATTCGATTAGATGCCTTGGAAGTGCTCTCGGAGGAGCGGTGCTGTTGGCACCCCTTGTTTCCCCATGCGGTTATCGCCAGAAATTTTCCAGTTCGGGAAAGGCTAGAGGGGAAGGGCCTTGAGATCTCGTTCGCGAATATGGCGTCGATGGCACAAAGTGTGGATATGGTCCAACATGAAGGCGGTCTGATAGCCGAAGGACTGAGATGGTACCTGATTCCTTCTGAGTTACTTCCCTCTGGCGGTGTACAGTGGCATCTTGAATTTAAGCGGCAGGGAGGTGCGTCACCACGAAAAAGAACGCTCTTCGAAGTCCTGAGACAAGATCACCTGTCGAAACGATTCAAAACTCTTGACATTGATTATTTGATCGAAAGTCGATGTTTCTTAGCCTGGGCCGAGGAAGTGGAGGTGGTGATTGGAACGGAAGCATATCACAACAGACAGCTGCGCTGGTCTCTAGCCAAGAAGTGTCCCAAAGCTGGACACGGATACTACCGCTTGAAATCACATTCAATTTCTAGAGGTTGCGAAGGTATGGATATCTCTGGATACACAAATTTTGGCCAGTCCATACCCGTCCATAACGCATCACAACGAACGTGGGATAGATGCTCGGGCATTTCCGCTACAATTTATGATGACTACCAAGCCAATACGTTGATTTATGATACCAAAATTAGAACCGCATTCCTTCTTCCCAAAGCTGATGTTGTTCTCCTTCTGGCTCACAAAACGATTAACCGGCGCAACTACCAGCTGTTTAATGGCGACGAAGAAACCACCCTTCGATTTGCATCGCGGACCACTGAAACAGTTGAAATTCTCCAGGAAAGCCTCCATTTCGCCAAACGCCGGCGTGGTCCGCACTGGATCTCTGGGCATTCAAGCTTCTACACAGTCATAGAAGACGCATGGAATCATCTAGACATTGTCGAAAGTGGATTGGCGGAGGTAGAGTACAAAGCTACTGCCACCAGAAACGTTACCACAGAGCGCTTGTATGGCATAGAGTTCATGGATGTTGAACGTATGGCCAGAGATATGGTTGTTGGACAAATAGAGATGGATGAGCCATGGGTTCACCTGGTAATCTGAACCCTTTGTGCCAATACTTTTCTGCCAAGGACTCGGTCAACCTATCATACCCACTGTTCCGGAAAAGCTATGCGCAGCTTGGGCAGCAGTTCCGCCCTGAAAAAACTTTATGGCGACTACCGGAAAATCACTCTGCCCTCTCCTCGAGCGTCATGTGGATGGAGACATGGGCACAAGACTAGGCGAGAAAGTTGAATGGAAAGTCCCGGGAGCAACAGCGCAGGGGGCCTCCAATACATGCTTAATCTACCACCATGAACATAACATCCAAGCAGTTGTCTATCATGAACAGCATCTCAAGACAGTACCCAATGCGGAACTGAATAGAGACCTCCACGGCCTGGTCATGCGTTTCGCAAAAAGCGGCTTCATTTTTGGTTCGTCCAGTGCAAAAAGATGCCACGCCGGATTAATTGGCGATATTGAAACGGCCCCGGGCGATGCGGACGATGACGTCAATGAAGCTGATGATGTACCAGAAGGTAGCAGCAGTACATCTGCAGAGTTAGGGTCCGGCTCGAATCTCGAGCAGTCTGGGCACATATCAGCATCATCTAGTGTCTACTCTCAGGACAGCAGATGAATGGACGAAGTGTATCTCGGAGTCTCAGGCGAGAATATGTTGTTCTCTATTGTCCGATCGTTCATGCGAGGCTCTCCTCCAAACATGGTTCTCAGGGGACCCTACAATCTTTACACAGAATCTGTTTTTCTAATACCAGGGAATTCTATCTTTTTCGGGGGAGGGGTTCTTCGCATTGTCATCACACCTCTATCAAAATTGAATCCAACACTTCACTAAGTTTTGGCAGCTGTGTAAGTTCTGACAGTGATCGTGGCATTTATACAGAAGTTCAAGTCTAGGCTACCATGAAAGCATTCAAATGCCCAATCCGTGTGTTGTAACGCTCAACCTGAAAGTAAACGATCCTCCACTTCATTAATCAGCTGAGGTGCGAGACAACCTAGGCAGGGGACATTGAATGCTTTCGAACATCCATATCACAGTACCATATATCACGACAGCACGTAATGTATATCTCAAAGAACCCGTCCAGTCTTCGGCGTACTCTGGTATCAATGAAAGCACCCTTATGCGAACGTAAGCCTTGAACATATATCGTTCTGAAGTATTTGAAGAGCTTCGCTCAAGACGACAAGAGTTTCTCAATATTCCATAGCGCATGCTGCAGGCTCCTCCGTAGGCCGCTTCAATCCTTTACTGTAAGGCAAATCCTGGTTCTATTGACCTGGGTTTCCCTAATCCGCATGCCTAGACTTTCACAACCGGGAGGACCCTGCGGAGGCGTTGGTGGATGGGAAAAAGAAATCAAGAATATCTCACTACGCACCTACTTGTGGCCCATCTAGGTTTTCATAGGCTGAGAGATGCCGTCCTGCTCTGGTGACTGCTGACCACCTCAGCCTAATGATACGATGGCTTACTGCAGACATGGACGAGCTCTTTGTAGGATTGGCCGTGAGTAACCTCACCGCTGCTCTTATCTGCTCCCTTATCGTACTGTCATACATGTCTGCCACACTTCTGTCACATGCCCTTGATCAACGTTCAGTTGCGTTATTACTGGTAAACCATTTTCTTTTTGGGAGTCTCAAGAAAGACAGATTAGTTAGTACCGATGCCATGAATATTGTAGAGAGAGTAGGAAAGGACTACGAATGGGGCTAGAGCTCGAGCTGCTTAACAACGATAGCATAGTTCTGAACGCCAAAATACAGGGTATCTTACGGCTCAACATTAAACAAACCCCAAGAATATTCGAGCCCTGACGCCCAAGCTGTGAGCCGAAAAGAGGAAGTAGGTAAGGAAATTTATGGCGGCCAATGACAGCGATACCTGCGCCAAATCACCAAGACTGTTTGACAAAGCAGTCCGACAGACAGAGCCATACGTATTTCCTGTTATACGAAACAGACTTTCCACGATCTCAGCAAGAGTGACGATCTGAAGTCCCAATACCTCAACCAAACTCCCTCTCCAACACTACAACACACATGAATAAGCATATTATAATGAGACCAATGGCGGAAGAGAACAGTAACATAGAAAGGAAAACAAGACATGTTCCGGGAAGGTCAAGAAAGCAGAGGATAATAATGTGTTCGTGAAGCGAAGATTCTTTGAGCCTGATTCGTGGATCGCAAGTTAACAATAAAGAAGTCAATATGGCAATTTCAGGGAGCTTCGAAGGGGCTCAGTATTACTGCAGATAGCGGTCATTTAAGACAATCCAATTTCCGTAACATCTGAGCCGGGACGATAGTAATGGCGTATCGAGTGGAGGTAGTGTCGAAATGAGTCGTTTTCTTCGGTCATGTCTGACTGTGGATGGGACGATGTATTTGTTTCAGTTATCAGACTTGAGGCGTAAATTCCCTGGCTAATCGTGGCATCTTTGAACCATACCTTCAAGACCTCGATCTGCCATTCCGGGTACACCTTGCCGCCGATGCCTTCGTATGCACCCTCGAGCAGATTCACCGCGAGGGCGGACTTGCGGAGGTAATTTAATATCCATTCATTGATTCGTTTGGTGATTTTGTCTGACGTCTGGTCAGGATCTGGCTCGTAGGTTTCAACAGGACCTTTTCTCGACCATGGATGTGGGAACAGTATCGGATACTTTACATACTCTGATGTTTGCTCAAGCGATTTCAGTTCATCCTCCTCTTTGAAAGAAAAACTCTCCAGAGTTTGAAAGGTAGTCGGTTCGCCAGAGTTGTCAATCAGGCCCTTCGAGAGACATTTTGTTTTCAAAGCTTCGAGATCTTGGTCTAGAAGTCTGATTTTGTTTAGAAGTGTGCCGAGCTCAATTTGCGAGTTATCAAGCCAGGTCTGGTCATCTGGGTCTAGAGTCTTGCCGAGACGTTGGCGAGACTGCTTTTCTTCTTCTAAAGATTGTTGTTCATCTATGAGCTCATCTCTTCGCTCATGTAGAAGATCGAGATCCGCTAGTTTTGAAAGGTATTCTGACACCAAAGGATGATACTCCGGATCCGAAAAGTCTTCATCCACCGACAATACCGAATCGTCGCGAAGTGGCTGATTTGCTGCGAGTGAGGGTTCCGGAGACAGGAATACTCTAGGCTCATCAACTTGCAAGAAAAAGGGTTCTTCGAGTCTTGTCAGATTAAACTCGTGTCTGCTGAGCTGATTTTCCAAAGACGTGCATTCAGCTTCAAGCGGCCCGTATACATCGCGTGCTTCTTGGCAATTCCTCATCAAGACTTCCAACGTTTCCTGAGCTGGCTTTTGAAGATCAACGTTGTCTAGCGTAGCCCCAAAGCCTTTTAATACCATGAACCGAAACAGGCGGTCGTCGGCATCTGCTTTTTTGTCCTGCTTCAACTTCAGGTCAACCCTGAACTCATGGACCTTCGACCGTAGTCCCCAGACAACTGCCCTTATTCTCCGCACTTCCGTCCATCGCGAGCTTTGGTCCCCGAATGTCTCGACGTTTTGTGTGGGCGATACCGAGTTTTCCGTTCCGACAAGGACCTGAGGCAGATTGAGATCACGTGCAGACATTATTTGGATCTCTTGCGTTTGGGCAAGATTTGGCTTAGATGATAAAGGGCTGGCCGTGGATGTGGAGAGTGGTAGATCTGGTAGCTGCAGTACTGGGACCGATGAAGATATCGGCGGCGCATATGTTGCTTCTGGGTAGGATTTATCTGTAAAGTTGGTGGTGCTCGGACGCGTCGCGAGATTACGCTGCGCGTTTCCTGACTCCGAGGCTGTTTCGGTGCTTAATAATCTGATACCGGAATATCCAGTGGACACGGTCATTTCTTTTGACATGTCTTCTTGCGGCTCTAAAGACCAGTATCGTGAGGCGGACGATTCCAGGTTCAGGTCTGTGATTTTCCACGATAGATCTGCCACCCCTATCTCTCCTTTCCAAGAAGCTCCACGACCCCATCCGCCCTAAGGCTGCCCACGACGACGATCTGGCGCAAGGTGACAAGACATGGGTCGGCTCCCCGACCACCAGTGGTGGTGCTGATAGTGACTCACTGTCCTATGCCGACTGTTCGAGGAAATCCGTTAATGAACATGGCAATCCAGTCAAGTGACGAGTAGAGACCTAGAGGCTAACTCGAAGCTAGCTCACTCTGAAAAGGTGGGCAACCATAGGGAGCCTCAATCATGAGCTGAGCTCGCGCTCAATTGCTCTGACTCTCGATTTATGTATGAGATACGGTAATTCGTCGCTATTGTGTGGGGGATTGTGCGTCCATGACAAGGTATTGGCGGCAAGCGTCAATGAGATTGGCTCCAGCCTACCACACCCTCTGGTCAAAGCATATAAAGCGGCGGTCGTACATGCGAGACCCTGGGTGTTGAGGACGAATGGACACATTCAGCCTCGCAGCTTGCGTCGGTCTCGTGGAGAGTTGTCCGCTTTAGAGCCTGTCGGCTAGACCTTGATGCGCTGCACAACGAAGAATGCAGCAGGACGATCCCAGTTGTCGCGGGTGTGGGTGCTCCCCTCACTTTGAGGCTCAAGTTCCAATCATGAGAGCTTATCCGCTATTAAAGGCAGCGGATAGGCACTTTGGCTGCCTTGCTGTTCTGAATTGATTTGGCTGGCAGATGTACCTTCCCGCCACTTCGCCCTGCTTCAACTGCCACGATGCCTCGACACTCAAGACAGGTCCCATCTGCTTGGAGCGAGTGGGAAAGAGATGAGCAGTACGACAGCTGGAAGCGGTATCGCTTGGATATTGCCGGTAAGCAGACATCCAGCTGATGTTGATCCTTGCGGCAGCTTCGTACTCATCAAGACCAGGCGAGTACGAAATCGAATATAACCCTCCGTTGCGCCCAGTCCAACCTCCCGAACAACCAAGAAGCCTGCCTTTGGAACCAATTGAAGAGAGGCCAGCAGCGACTCAGTACCAAAACCAGGAAAATTATACGACTATCCCAGACCTGCCAACAATTGAGCAAAACTTTGCCCGCGTCACCCTTGCCCCACGTGCCGATGTAAACACCTACACTGCTCGTGCCGAGTCAACTCCTCCCGCAGGATTCTCAAGCACACACATCACAACTCGTAACCCTAAGACGAGCAAAGAGGAATTCGATCCTCGTACGTAGCATTCCCTTGTCAGATTTGACTTAATCAAACTAACTATCAATAGACTACAAGGTGCATAAGGCGTTCGAGTTTAAGTTCGGACGGGTACTACATCTAGTTTCGCTCAATCTACGGGTATGATGTTGACCAGTGCTAGATTTTCAAGGTGCTTTGGTCGGAGCCCCGAGGAGATGGTGGCAGCGGCTACGGAGGCAGTCAGGGAACCACCGTCGAATACAATGGGAACAAGCAATTCGAGAAAGTCCGCAGATTCGTGATCATCAACCCAAAGGATGGACACTGTATATGCTTGTGAGAGACTCCACCCCAGTTACGAAACTTCATATAAACTAATGACTGCGTCAAGACCCGTTACCACATACTCCGGTCAAGGAGTGACGAAAAAGGGTGTGCACGCAAATGACCATACTATAATATATAGTGAAGAGAAGCCATTTTGGTATGATGGAGAGTATGAAAAAGGGATGAAGAAAGCGCCAATAAAGATCAAGTGCGATCGCCGACACAAACTGGACAAAGCTTCGCGTCTCAATTATGCGAAGCAGTATACTGTGGAGTATAATGTTAAGGTCTGGTTCATCGGCAGTGTTGAAAAAGATTTCCACTGGCAACTGACCACGGACTACAATGCGGCAAATCCCCCTCTGCAATCGAGAGGAGTACCGCCTGTTCCGGCACAGACTTTCAGTCATGCGCAAGGTGGAGCTCCACTTCTAGGCTTTAATCCATACCCACCCGCGATTGAATCAGGCTCATCACAGTGGACTTCCACTGCGAGTACTCAACTTTTCTCACAAGCAACCCAGTGGGACAACGAGCGACCCCATAGTAGTCGATCTACTTCTGGTAGAGGTGGTGGCGGAGGTTACTCCCGGCCTCCAGCATCACATGACAATGCTGGAGGAGCTTCAGGCTACAAGGAACCACAAGCATCTGACTATACCAATGAACGAGCCTTTGGCTCATATCCTGCTGAGGATGAGGAGGATGACGAGAATGGGGATCTTTATTCAGCAAATTAAGTATGAGGCCCCTGTCTTCGCATCTGAATTCTCATGGGCGACGTGAGCTGACGAATGATTCTTCTCAGCAGCAGTCAATGACTACGGGTCAGGGATTTCATCCTTCAGGATTGATGTGTTTTTATGTTCACGACACGTTGTTCACCGACTTGCAAAAGTCATATACGTCCTCCCACCGCATCATTGGTGGGGAGAGTCGGTGGTCGCCTTAAAGGCTTCCGGCAATCCGACAAGCTTCTGTTCTACATAGTCCCCTGAAGATGCTACTTCATTTGAACACTTTTCCGACAACTCTCTTTTTTGTTTGTGTTTAGTCTTCTCAGCAGCACACCAACATCTGCATCGACAGTGCTTTGCCAAACCCCAGTTTCCTTGGACCACGCTACTGAACTTTGTCAGACATGATATACGATACATGATATATACGTTTGTGTATTTGGAGGCTCTTTATATTTACTTGTATTTACAGTCTCTTTCGCTCAGCGGACCATGATACGAGGTGGAAATATGTTTTCAATCTTACGGCCTATCTTCACAATCTTCCAACCGACTGAATCAAATTTGATCTCATTTTAAACACAAGAAGTCGCCCCAAAACATTCCGCACGTCAATCAATGGTCTCCCAGACTACAAGTATATGAAGTTGGTTCGTCGGGGAAAAAGAGATCTATCAAGGAATAGAAGTATGCATGTCGTCCCTAACCAGACCCGGCAACACCATCGGGCCCGGTCCGGGCCAGTAGCCTCGCATGGCCTCCATCCCGAGGCGGCTCAACCCCATCCAATCTGTCGGGACAGTCCACACCGCTGCTTCAACGCATCCTTCAAAACCCTAAATGCAAAATACCAATCCCTATAATAACCGAGTTCTATAATCTAGGGCATGCGTAAACTCGAATATCCCAATCCGTTGTCGCCTGCCCTGCGCCAACGCACACATATCACATCCGGCAATCTCCATTTTAAAATAGTATATTGGTGGTAGTCTGTCGGGCGTAAGTCAACGGCCGGCAGGGTGTATGCAGCACTGGCCCAGGTGGCCCTGGATCTTTCCGACTGTGCCCTGACATTTGAAGGATCACCGAGATGACTCCTGGACTGAATAAGAAGCGAGTCCCGATATGTCTTACTGTTTCGGCGCTTTTGTTCACCATTCCAAGACGAGGCTGACGCAAGATGATGCCAGTCCGGTCTTCGTTCTGTCTCGCCCGAAACCCTAGATCGTAGACGGAGGTTGCACATTGTCCAAGCATATGAGATCGCGTAATTCCGTGCAATCAATGTCCGAAGAATGGGGAGCTTGACTTTGGTATACGAGGGCAGGGACGCGGCTTGTGGCGAGATGGTCGCTTGAGCCGGGCGTCGTGGCGGCTGGTTAGCGATAATCGAGATGTCTTGAGCGAGCCGGGCTGAGTGAGATAAATGGAGGAAGCCTGGATAGGGAAGCTGCCACTGAGTACGAGACGGGATGAGATGTGACGAGATCAAATGATTCAGGATGAGAATTCGGGGGGTTGACTGTGCTGTTCTTTGCACTTTCACGTTCTGCTCGGGGCAAAGGTGTGGAAGTACTGATCGTGGTAAGATTGATATATAGATGTTTCATCGAGCAACATGGGTAGTAGATATGAATGCAAGGTCTTGAAAGAGTATCTGAACCTTGTGTAACTATACTCCTACTGCTTTCCTTGCTTGTGGACTTGGATAGTATACGCTGGATTAGCGAAATTAGTATTTGTTAAATGAGCTGAATTCTAGAGTTATATTGACCCGAACGCCTGACAAAACAGAACATAAATTGACGGATTCTAAGAATACTACAACATATATTGATGAAGTACCGACGCACCTGGAACAGAATAATGAATCATAGATAATCGAGCAGAATGAAAGAACGGAAAGGGAAGAAGCTGACAAAGGCACGCCAAAGTCAAATCAAGATCCCCTGAACTTATCCTAACGCCTCCGCTATGTTATTGTTGCTGTAGAGGATAGAAATGCGAACGAGAATTATTCTGCTGAGATGACCTGGGAGATCAGAACCTTCAATCTTCGTTTGGAAATGTCAATGGGGCCATTGCTGTGAAGGAGCCAATGTGAGGTACTCCATCTAGTCCCGAGTGAAGCTGGCACCTTTTCGCATAGTGGGATGGAGTTTCATTTGTGTTGTCAAATAATCCAGACTTCGCCTGGAGAGATGATGAGTTGGCCTTCTTGGGGCTTTGAGACTTGATGATCTTGATATTGAGGCCGTTGGGGCGTCGAGGAATCGCGATCTAGACGGAGGCGCTTCGGCCATCTTGAGATTCGATAATGTTGGGAGAAGAGATGTCGGTGAGAGAGGATGTTTTGATGTGTTTGGCTTGATTCCGTTGAAAGGTTCCCCAGGGCTGCGTGATGATGGCGCCAATGATGTGACTGAACTTGTCCTACTTTTCAGTGAAGGGCGCCTGGAGGAACTGATCGAAGTAATGTGGCTGAGAACTCGGTCTGGTTCATCGATGGAGGGTGCTGTAGGGTGGGCTTCATAGCAGATAATGGGAGGCAGGCGAGCAGTTGGTAGACTCTGGTTGGCAGTGTCAATTGGTTCAGGCAGAGTGTTTGATGATATCGGTGATGTGTCACACTTTCCTTGAGATTGGGATGATGTATCATAGAAAGCGAGCATAGTAGGCGTATTCCCTCCATCTCCAGATCTAGGCTTAGTCGGGGTCGCGTCAAGGCCACCATGATCTGTAGAATTGGAAGTAGGATCGCTCTCAACTAAGTCCATATCAATAGAAGGATCATAGTTTGGAGCCACATGCATGCTGCTGCGTAAGCTATCACTAAATAGTGACGGTCGGGTGCCGCCAATGTCGAGTACGTTCGTATGTACGTTGGTATCTCCAGCAATGGCATCGAATCTGCTTTCATTATAGTATCGATCCGCAAGCTTGCCAGCACCATCCGTGTACCAGTTGTTCAAAGAGTATTCTGACCATCTATCATCGCCTATCTCCACCAGTGTCTTATGTGGTGTTTCCGATATGCCAGGACATTTGATGTAGATGAGAGTTCTCAGCATCATCATGTCAACAGTAGATCCTTGGACCCATTCCAGAAGCCATCTGTTCACATAATCCCTCTTGTTTGCAATTTCTTGCTTTATGTGCGCTGGGTGCTTGGCGTGTTGTGCTGCCACGCGGAGCGGCGACCGCTCTCGCGCTTCTTCCACCGCGTCCTGGAGTTCGTCGCGCAACGCGTCGCGAGGCTCGTACCTATGTTCGTCTCTGGCGAATAAACCTTGCTTGATACATTCATCACGAAGGTCGAAAATACTTTCTTCGGCGCGGTAGAGCTTGTCGAGGATATCAGCACGCGAAGTTGGATAATCGGAGAGAAAGGTCGACATAGTCGCGAAGAGGGGAAATCCGTTTCGTCTGCGCAAATCCGCATCTTTTGATACCCGATAGTAGTCGTCTTCAAGATTCTGGAGTTCTTTTCTCAAGGTCAGCGCCTCATCGATTTTGAGAAAGTACTCCTGCATCAAGTTTCTGTTGAGATTGAGGGCTTGAACTGTCTTGTTTGGCGGGTCACACGGAGTTGTGGCAGGTGAGAGTGTTTGCTCTACTTGAGAACCTTGAATCGCTATGTCGAAGTACTTGCAAAGCTCATAGTAGTGCTCTTCTTGTTCTTCGAGATCTTGCTCCTCGTTCTCCAGCCGATTTTCGAGACTTTCATATTCATGCTCCGCCGGACCCAACGCATCTGATGCAGCACGAAATTCCTCATAATACAGGCCAATATTTTCCCGATATTCGTTCAGGGCCACTAGTTTGTTGATCTTCTGTGTTAACTTGTCAAGAGCGGACCGAGTCCTTTCTCTGAGCTGACCAAGATTCTCCCGGTCTTTGCGCTTGATTTGACGTGTCTTCAGCACCTTGCGACGAAGTATCACGACTCGTTCTCTAGCGCTCAGCCGCTCCTCCCTGGTATCAGAATCATCATCCGAGAAGTCATCCCCAGGAGGCCCTCTAGTCGAGAAGTACGCTGAGTCCTGCCGTTCAGGATCGTAATGGGAGCGCGGACTCGATGTTGACGAAGTATATCTGACGCCTCGATGTCTCGATCTAGGCGAGGAATGATGGTCTAAGTGCTCTCGCGAAGTCCCTGCCGGCGGTTCAACCATGGCTGGAGCTTCAAGCTCCGTTGAGAAATGTTTATGGGATTCATGACATTCATTCGGATGAGATTGCCGATATAGATTCGCCTTAGACAACGGGTCGCCAGGAGAGAGATCAAGATCGCTAGCAAGCTTTTGAACATCCGTATGAGCTACTCCCTCCCAGATTTCATGTCTCGTCTGGGGGTTACTCTGGCCATAGAATTCTGAAATCTTGAACTGAGACGGGAGAGTCGCGCTGGTGTGTGGTTGATGTTCTTGCCACGTCTCGATTTGGGTCTGGGATATGGGTATTCCATCTGCCATTTGCCATCCCAACCGTCTGGTTGGAGCCTTATCTCACATGTGGCCTGCTCTGAAGGATGGTGTCACGGTCCGCGTACCTGAATGACTTTGGTGAGGGAGGGCACATGGGATCAAACATGGGAGAGGGCATGCCACGGCTGTAGTCCGGCACTTTCAGGTGTGATCTAGTAACGTTGGCTGAAAGAGGGCCGTGTCAAGCGTTTCTTGGGAATGATTGTTATTATTTCCAAAGGGTGATTGTTGCGGACGTGAGGCTCAGCTCAGTCATCCTACCAGGATGCCTGTCGGGGTGGCTCAGGGTACGATCTAGTGGCGCCAGGTATCGATTGAACGATTGGACGGGGCAAGAAGTCCCGGGATGCGTGGTCTTTCAGGGGAGTCATACGGGGGTGTGTGGCCCTGGGTGGGAGATTGGAAGGTTGTGGTGTCAGGGCTTGATTCTAGGCACTACCCAGGCTTGAGCCCTAGCCAGTACCTAGGAAGTGTAGCCACACTACGGGTCACTGGATACAGAGGACAGAAGTCTGATAGGGCGCGACAAGGAAGTTTAGGGGGGAACCCTTTGTCCTAGCGCATGCATCTAGGGGGGGGGGCCGACCCTACCCGCCCGATGGATCTGTGCTTCACATTAACTCTCCAAGCCTTTTGCATATCAAACCAAGTCGTGGTTCTGCCAGTGTAACATGCTTGAGGTGTTCTATTCCATCTATGAGGGTCAAGGTCTCTGACAACTGTCCACGGGATGATAAGCTCTTGTAAATAATATGAGTCTTACCAGTAAGTCCAGTCCACACAAATTCCACGTCGTCCTGCAGCCCTCCTGTCCTCCTTCGGTCCCCCCGCCTATCCCACGCGCCGCTTTTCCATACAGCATCATCACCATGCGTCAGGACTAAATCGCATGTGACGATGGGCCTATCAAACTGCCGTCCTGTTCTCGCCTGGACGCAACCTTCAGCCGTACGAGCATGCAATCGAGCCACCATTCATTCCACCCCTCAAAATCAAGGTCGGACCCCGCATTTATTGCAGCATCGCTGCGAGGAATGGCTCATTACTCTAGTTACCCCACTACGATGCTTCTGCAGAGCCTCAGCTTTGCTGGGTCCTTATTAAGACTGGCCACTCTCAGGCCATTCTGCTCGCTCGCTATGTTCTCCATGGAGTGCCTCCGTAGCAGTCTATCTCGCCTCACAGATGTCGGACCGCAAGGCACGGTACAAAGCCATCTACGTGGATGAGTGTAAGTCTATTGCTAGAATGCAAGACTGCATTGTTTTGTTCACAGGCTAACCAGTATGTAGTTGGGCAAGAGGTCGGAAGAGATACGACTGGAGGAAGTTCGTCTTCACACCGAGAGCCTTCGTAGGTAGAACTGAAACCTGCTTCCGAAGCTGGCTAATTTGCTTCAAGCAGACGTCGAGAAGCCTCCCACGTTCCACGATCCGAATCCTATAGACAAGATCCCCCTAGAAGGTCTTCTGTAGCCACAACAACACATAGTGTGGGTTCATCTAGGCATGGCACCAGGGAACGCTCCAGACGAGATTCCGATGCGTTCAATGCGCGGCCTCAATTTGAGTCCGATCATGATGACAGAAGCCAACCAATTGCTATAAAACTTGGCGATAAACAACGATACCATGATCATGAAGCATTCAGTCAATCCCGAGACAGTACGCTCGATCCGGTCAACAGCTACAACGTGCCCGGATCTTCACGACCTCGCCGCGATTCTCAAAGCACTTACAGTCCCCCACCGTCTCGCGGTCGAGATGCTGGATCATCTTCTGACCATTTATCGGGTTCTCTAGCCAAATTGACTATGGATGATGTTGTTGGAAGCCCCCAATATGACATCGCTGGGGGCTATGACAATGATGACGGAATTCCACTCCGTTTGCTGCCCTCGAAGGACTTGGACCAAGACCTTCAAGTTGGCTCGTACCGGGACAAAGGAAAGAGTATTGCGACAGATCCTTTGCCAGCTTCAGTAACTGAAGGGATACCTAAGCATCTGATCCGAGGTACACGTGGTCAGACCGAAGAGTTAGACAGTAGCTACGCCAAGCGAAGTAATGATTACAAGAAATTCTTCCGCCCAGGGCGAGTTTTCAGCACCTTGTGGACAGAATCATATGACGATAGCATGCAAAGCGAAAATGATCAGTTCCTCAGCAAAGTCACATACCAAGTTTCGTACAAACAAAAGGTCTTCTCCAAAATTCGTCGCTTTGTTGTGGTCAGACAAGCGGATCGGAGCTGCACTTGCCTGCCTGTCACCACTTATGATGGGCGAGGTTACAAGAAGAAGGGGATCAACCTTGATGACCATGGCTTAATCTACAGCAGCAGAGATCCGCCTGCACCTATAAGAGGTATTACAAAGGAGCCACTTCGAATAATTCTGTCCAAGGGAGCGGAGAAGCTCGGCAACCCCTCTTATCTCAATTATGGTCGAGTCTATACTGTGGAGACGAATGTGAAGGTTAAAGATGTAGGTGATCTTGATACGGAGTCAAGGAGACTACTTCGTGCCTATTACAGGGAAGTGCACTTCAGAGACTTTCCGGACGAGGACAACTACCCACCTCCTGGCCCATCCTCAAATCCGCAACAAAGGGATGTTGAAGTTGCTGGGGCAGGAGCTGCTTTTTCCCCAGCCTCAAGCCAGCAGCAATACGATTCTCGTGGGCAGTATGATCGATCTGGTGCTGGAGGATACAATCAACAGCAAAGCTGGAGCAATGCGGGCGGCTCTCCTCCTCCTACCACCAGCTTGTACCCAGCTACGCCTATGTATCCACAACCACAGTCGACAACATCTGGCGCCATCCCGGCCTATCATTACGCTGATGTTCCGACTTATGACATGAACCGGCGCTCAACGGGCTATCAAGCAGACTCCAGATACAATCAAGACGCTCCCGCAGCTAGCAGCTTTTCTGCTCAGCAAGTCCCAGCAGGACACTATTCGCAGAACTCCGATACACGTTGGGCTCGAGAGCCCTCTACCCTGCCGCTATATCAAGCCACTCCTGCCCCCGTGGTTACCAGTGGCTACTATGGCGGCCGAGACCAAGGTTACAACGACCAGCGCACTATGGATAATTCTCGTTATGTGCCGCAAGATCAGAACTATGGTCAGTCGCAAGTGATTGATCAGGGCGTCGGATGGACCCCCACCTCCACCGGACGACAAGTCATTTATGAGGAAGACCTCACGCTACCAACATTTGAGCAAGCCCAATCCTTCGAGGAAGCTCAGGCATCACAGCGCTCACGTCGTGAGAGCTCGTCCAGATACTCTACCAGCGGCCGAGGCGGATACGATGAGCCGCGTGACCGATACCGTGGCTCTGGATCGAGTCGTCGCGGATAGAGGTTTCCCACTGCGAAAAACTCTTCGGAATTTCTTTTGTTTTCCTTCTGCTCCTTGTCAACATCGAAATGATACGTTATCGTTACACTGGTTGGGCTTCGTGCCTCAACATCCCGTTGCAACTGCCCTTTGCGTCGTCATCAACAACGACTGTGTACGACAAGAGGGGGGTTGTATTTTCCTTGCTCACGCTTTTCTTTCTGCTTGTCATTGCAACCGATTCTGGCGTGTTTGAATTTTATGATAACGAATTTCCTTGAACCTTATGTTTGAACGAGGCACTGAACCTCAGAAATCGACAGTCCTGTTGGTACACAGAACTCATTCTATCTATATTTACGGCCGATGTCATGAATTCTCTTCTTCGCTTGTCTGGCGAGTCCAGAGACGCCGATGTTTTGATTGCTCTCTCTTGCAGGGCGGTTAGCGAGATGTCAGGAGCTCGCTCGTTTGACGGATTAGGGTCGGTCGCTACGAAGAAAGTGGATGCGAGGCTTGGGATGGCACACTGTATTGCAACTTCTAACACGAATGAATATATATATTATATCTGAGCAATTATCATTTGAGCCGATCGTAGCCTTGTGTCTTTGTTGGTACTGCAATCGTCAAAAGCGGCGGAGAAAGACAAAAGCAACCCCGTCAATGAAGTTTAATCACAACAATGAGATGAAAGCTTGTAACTCTAGTTTGATTGAGACCAACAATTCGACTGAAAGCGTAGAAATATGATAGAAAATGTGGCGGCTCGCAGGCTGCCTTGCCAAAAGCCCGGTGAAAATATGCAAGCCTCCTGCAGGTGCAAGGGTTCACACTGTCACCCAGTAGCCTACCTTCGGCCTATTGCGCAGTATTTATGCCACGTCAAAGGTCAGGGCATTGCCAATTGTAGCTTGAGTTGACGACCGATTTAACATTACACTCCCCAGGCATTCTGAGGCCAGAGCCCGAAAGAATATATACCGCACAACGTCGAAGTAGACCCAGAGAAGGGGATCAAACATTTTGTCCGAATATCCGATAGTCATGCCAGCGCCAGCAGGTAAGTTATACACAGCGTCAACCTTCTCATATTCTTGAATCTAAAAATGTCTTCCTAGATGGTGGTGGGGATCTTGCCTCCAAGCCTGCTGAACCCTTACCGCCTTTGCCGCCTTCCTCAGGAGCAGAGTACCATCAATGGACGGATGGAGGTACGCTGGTATCCATTTCAATTGCCTAATCTTGAAAATTTAATTCTTTGCAGGTGGTAAAGTTGTTCGTCTTTATTGACTGGGCTGAGATTTGATCTGGGTGGCTATGATCTCGGTGGATAGTTTTCACGTTGGTGGAGAAGAATATTGAGCTAAATGAACGAATGACATCTGCTTGAGCTTGTTGACTTCTGTACCATACACATCCGTCAAGTTCAAGAGTTCTTATTCGATGGCTTAGACCACATGCGCGTGGGTGCTAGCCATAGTCTGCGACACGACCTTTCTCCAAAAGCAGAGGCTTTGAAATAGTAACCCCTCAAGAAATTCTTCCAGATCAGGACTGCCACCAATTCATTCCGCCTTGACCCCGAATTAGCCCTCCGACTGATCGTCCACACAAATGCTACTGCGAAAATGATTGCAAGCAGACCACAAACATTGATATTCTTCACACCAGAACCTTTGATTTTGACCATGCTACAGAGTCCTGAATCTTTGGCTGAAAGTGTGTCGCGATAGCCCTGAAAGTTAGAAGCACTCCCTCGCACAACATCGAAAACATTGAGCTGCATGCGGGCTAGAGACGTTCGGAATAGGCTTTCTGCCTCTACTTCCCATTGTTGGTCAGCTAGTGGCAAAGATTGCATGTGCGCAATCTTTTTCTGTGCGTCCAACGCTTCAGCGCCTCTGAATTGTATAGAGCCGCAGGTACTGGAATAGTCTAGCGCCAGCAGAAGAAGCCGAGCTACATTCTGGCCTTCGGTTGACTTCACAATATAATTGTCGTCGAAAATTTTCGATGCATTTTCATTTTTCCAGCAGGGCCCTGACTTTGTCCTGCAGATTTGATACCCGTCCGTACATCCCAGAACACTTGCACGAGTAGAGTTGTTGACATACAAATTTGGGCCACGGTATTCGGGTAGAAATTGTGCTTTCTGTTGAGCAGGAAAGATGGAATCATTACAGCGCTTACGATGAAAAACGCTGTGCGAAGAGATGAAGATCAACGTTACTGGATCAAGCCCGGCACTGAGTTCTGGTAACGGAACGAATGGGCCAGCACCGGAGATAGGATCAGAACAATGAACCCTGCCAATAATCAAGATGCGTCTAAGTTCTGGAATCTCGTAGATACGCACCCTGTGGAGTATCCTTTGACCTCCCATGAGCTCTCCTGGACAGGATTTGCTGAAGTATAAGTCCCAAGGGACGGACCGTACCAGTACTCCCACTGCTTTTCGCCCCGAGCGGATACGCCTATTCCCACATATTCCTCCCCAGTGACAAGTGGTGAACAAGTCATTGTTCTGCTGAAGAAGAAGGGATTTCTAGCATTTATACCAAGCACAGCTCCAGAGACCAAACCCGTGCTGAGCTTGAAAGCACCGTGGTGTCCACCATCACAGACCTCCCCCCGGAATGGACATTTTGCCTTGCGTTCTGCTGAGTAATGGATGCTTTGATTAAAGAACCTATTGCAATCATCAATCAGAGGTGAGGGTCCATAGCAGTCTGCAGCATATGCTGCCGACTGTGTCTCCGCACGATGCTCGAATTCCAGGGAACCTCCTAACATATCCTTTGACTCTGGCTCATACAGGTAAACACCGCAATGTGGAGAATTTGAGAGAGCGACGGTATCCGTAGCAATCCCGACAGACAAGATCGAAGCAACTAGAATCGCAAGTGGCAAGCCGAGGAAAACAATAACCAGCGATCCCGCTCCGACGAGTTCTGCGCCTTGCCTGCGTCTTCTGGGAGCGACGAGGTTGACATCGTCAAGTCGTATTCGCTGAGGTCCACCCCTAGGAAGCCGTGGTATACTCTCAAGCAAGTCTAACATCGCATCGTGAACGACTTCATGAAATCCATCAGCTCCTTCAAGAGCTGCGTTGTGGCCCTTCAACCATGGCGGTAGTTTCTCCCACAAAAAGCCCAGAGGTCCTATGAGCAGCGTGAACACGGGACTACTCGTCGAAGTAATCAAAACAGCGACTGTGTTCGTCAAGACACCTGCCCAATAATCCCCCATAAGAATTTGGGCACCTAATGCTGTCAGCAAGCCGCAAGGGCTTCCTCAGCTATTTGATGAAGAGACTTACGGTCAGACGAAGATTTACTGTAATCCATCCAAAAGCCGGTGTGAAGAGAGTTTGAAGCCATGGTATCGGGACTGATGGTGACAAACAAGAAGACAAGAACGATCTCAGATGATCAATGAGAGATTAATTTCCAACCACAATCGGGCTCACGAGGCTGGCTGGGCAGGGCTTTCTGCAGGTCTTTCTTCATTTCAGCCCGATGGGGCGCACTTCCACCGCTTTGCAACGAGCCAACCAGAGCATTTGGCAGGCCGCAAGATACGAGTAATTCTAAGATACATGTGAGAATCTTATTGAAGCTATGAGTAAATCGATTTTCGATCGCAAACAACTTGAAACAATGAAATATTCAGTACTAAAATATGGATAGTTGCTAACATGCATGCCATGTTGGACTTCGGGAACTTGTCCAAGAATCAAAGTACATCAGAGGAACAACATTATTACTTAATTCTACACAAAAAGGCATACAAAAAGTATACGATACGCAATTGGATATATGTAAAATTCACGAATATGGCACTAGGAGAGACAGAACGGAGGACCAGAAGGAAGCCTGAATGCTTATAGTAAGGTCACGTGTACGCTAATCTCAAGGCGGTGGCAGAAAGTCCAGCTTCGAAAATAAATTCTATTCTCCATCTAGTCACAACAACTCAGCTTCTGGATTCCACCCGCGCAAAAATGAAACGTAAATTAGATGCCAATGATGTCCCGACTCCAACGGCAGAAATCGAAGACCCGAAAACGGATAGCTCCTTCGCAGGACTAGGACTCGATTCTCGATTACTCCAGGGCATCACGAAACAGAACTTTCAGACCCCCACATTGGTGCAGAGCAAAGCAATTCCTCTGGCATTGGAAGGGCGAGATATATTGGCAAGGGCAAAGACTGGATCAGGGAAGACGGCAGCGTATCTGCTACCAATTCTGCATTCGGTATTGAAGAGAAAACAGGTGGGCTCTTGTTTCTACGTTGAGAAAGAAGGTTTATCTAACAGTCGCAGACATCTTCCACCCAATGCACATCCGCTCTGATCCTCGTCCCAACTCGCGAACTTGCCGACCAAGTCCTGAAAGTCGTCGAATCATTTTCAGCATTCTGTACAAAAGATATCCGAGCAGTCAATCTAACACAGAAAGTTTCTGATGCCGTCCAACGATCCCTCCTCGCAGATTCTCCTGACCTTGTCATTGCGACACCAGCCAGAGCATCGATGAACTTGAACACTGCGGCCTTTTCCTTGGATAACCTCGCGCATCTGGTCATCGACGAAGCGGACCTGGTTTTGTCGTATGGCTACGATGAAGATCTCCAGAACGTGGCCAAGATCATGCCGAAAGGTGTGCAGACGATCCTGATGAGCGCAACTTTGACAAGCGAAGTTGAGACTTTGAAGGGCCTATTCTGCAGAGATCCAGTGGTATTGAAGCTGGAGGAGGCAGAGGCGGAGGGAGAAGGCGTCAGCCAATTCGTCGTGAAGTATGGTTATTCAAATCCCTCAAAGCGCACCCGCTAACAGAACCTAGATGTGCCGAAGACGAGAAGTTCCTACTGACCTATGTGATCTTCAAGCTCAAGTTGATCAAGGGCAAATGCATTATATTTGTGGGAGATATCGACCGTTGCTACCGGCTAAAGTTGTTCTTAGAGCAGTTTGGCACAAGAAGTTGTATACTAAACTCTGAGCTCCCCGTCAACTCGAGGATACATGTGGTGGAGGAATTCAACAAGAACGTCTACGATATCATCATTGCTTCCGACGAGCACGAGGTATTGGGCGACGAAGATGAATCGAAGGGGGAGCATGAAGAAGAAGAACCTGCAGCTACAGTTGGCGCAGAAGACGAGGAAAAGGACAAGAAGGCGGAAACAGAACCACAGCCCTCGAAAAAGAAGCGGAAGACTGCAAAGAGAGATAGAGAGTACGGTATCTCGAGAGGTATTGACTTCAAGAACGTTGCATGCGTCCTCAACTTCGACCTCCCGACATCCTCGAAATCATACACACACCGAATCGGACGGACGGCGCGGGCTGGTCAAACTGGTATGGCGCTGTCATTTGTTGTGCCAGCGGAGCTCTACAGGAAGCACAAGCCTACGAGTATTGAATCTGCGAAGGATGATGAGAAAGTTATGGCCAAGATCGTGAAACATCAGGCGAAGAAGGGCAAGGAAGTCAAGCCTTACAATTTCGACATGAAGCAAGTCGAGGCATTCAGATATCGGATGGGTGACGCGTTGCGAGCGGTTACTGGTATTGCGATCCGAGAGGCTCGGACTCGGGAGTTGAGACAGGAATTAATTAAGAGCGAGAAGCTGAAGCGCCATTTCGAGGAGAATCCAGAGGATCTCCATCATTTGCGACATGATGGCGAGCTCAGACCTGCGCGAGTACAATCACATATGAAGCATGTTCCGGAATATTTGCTGCCGAAGGAAGGACGAAAAGCTCTCACGGCTGAGGTGGGATTCGTGGGTATTCGGAAGACGACTGAGAATCGAATTAGAAAAGCCAGAGCGGTGAACAGGGCGAAGGGAAAGGGCAAAAAGGCCGCTACGCGAAAGGTGGATCCTCTCAAGACATTCAAGGGCAAGGCAAGGAAGTAGATTAGTGCATAAGAATAAGACACCACTTCCTCGTCGAGCATTTAGGAGACTTTGTGAGTTGTGGGTTGCGGTGTCAACGAAGTCATGCTCACAGTAGATCTACTGGCATCTAGACTCGATCAGTCTTCTTCAATTCTGGTATTTCGTCGGGTCCAGGTCAGAGGCTAGAATAGTCATTACGTAGCAAGATTATTTCATCTACATTGATCCCACTTCTATACCAAGGCCATTCTTACTGGTGAGTTCTGCTGTCTTCCCTCCTTTGCATGCAAATTCCTGACTTAAGACCAATTCTCCCCCCAGCGAGGACGATGCTTCTGCTGCGGTACCGTGGAAATGCTGTCAGGAATCTAATGCGTCACCCAGCAAGCATGTCCCTTAGTGCTCCACTCTGCTTGTTGACATTCGCTTAGCTCATCCTCCGAACGCATGGGCAGACGATGCTGTGATCCTTACCGCGGCATATGTGGTTTCACTCGACAGGTTTAATGAACAATGCGCATACAGTTTACAAGAACTTTGATAGAAAGATGTCTTGAATTTCTCGCCACCTAATAGGCAATCGAATTACGCTCTCCCGGCTTGGCCTGTAATGTTAGTGTTGAGACTATTCAGTAACCAGCATGAAGATCTCAAATCTCCATGTCCTCTTGTTACAAAAGCAATGAAGAGAGCTCGAAGCATTTTCAACAGTGGCTGCCACTGTCAGGATATTGCTAGAGACCTATGTCGTCTCGCGAGCTTCTCCCAGAAACATACCTCGTAGCCTCTTCCAAGTTCAGGTATACTTCAATCACTTTCCTCGAGAACGAATAGTACCATGATGCTGAAATAGTATTCACTCCCTCGTGGACCGGCCTAGCCTTCGGCCGCCCTCGCTTCTTCCCGCAACCCCATATCAAGCAAGCTTTCTCCAACTTTTGTTGATCTGGATAACTCAACTAACCTCAAACAATTCTCCCGACAATATGGTCGCTCTGCAAGCATATTAGTTCCTCGCCAGAAGCGAATCCTGGAGTTCCTAGAACTTCTACTTGGGCTGTCGACAATCATCATCAACGGCATCCTCACCTTCGACCAGTTTTATCACATGGTCAAATTCCCACCACCCCATGGTTCTGCTACTGCTTGCGGACTGGTGTCGATATTTTCTGCGAACATTCAGACTTCCGACGTAATTTTAGGTAAGTAACCTTCATTTGGAAGCTCAAGAATCTAGCTACTTAGTCTCTAACAGAAACAAGATCACTTCGCTAATTGAACACCTTCATTCAATATCAACGATACTTTAAACTCTCTACCAATCTCTTTCATCCCTACATTACTACCGATTGAAGTACCTCTCATCCTTTAATGGAGCTCATTTGCTTGGTACGCTTTCAACTCACAGCCTGCCAGGACCTTGCTGGCCAAATCTGCCAGAAGATATTCTTTTCAGCAAGAGCATCTACAGTACTCAACAACCGCACAAGCGTCCTTGGCTCAGGCTATCAGTGAGCGTATGCAACAAGCCAACATATGATCCACGACAATCTACACTTGTCCTCTCCCATCTCTACTGAAAGTCGTCTTCTAAAATTCCACCATGGAGGTCGATACTCCTGATCGAACTGGCCATCGCCTTGGAGACTTCGAAGCTGCCCCTGATACCCCTGTTATGGACTACTACAGCCATATCAATCAGCTTCTTCGTTCGGCCCAGCGCACACAAGCGAAGGCCAGTCCATCAGTGCCGCCCACGGATAAGCCCGCAGAAGAGGAGATCTCTACAATGGAAATTGAGCAACCTACTGTTTCGGAAAACCGTAATTCGGATTTCAAAGCTCCAGAGTCAGAACTAGCCGAAAGCAATATTACAAACAAGCCGTCTCTCATCAGCACTCCTATTACCTCAACACCACAACCACGAGTTGCCAAGAGACCAGCAAGTCCCTCCATGTCACAAAACGGCTCCAGCAAAAGACAACAAATCGGCCCCAATTCACCAATTATGTTATCACCTTCCCGGCCTCTGAGTAATGGTGCAGTGGATACTCTCTTCGGCATGGCCCTTGACGAGGATGGCGGACATATGAGCAGTCCAAGCCAACAAAAGTCCGAGGCTGAGAACGTCGACCAACAGGGAGCCTTACTTCAATCTGGTGCGGCACCAGTGAATGGAGAT
This sequence comes from Cadophora malorum, assembly GCA_017365405.1. Classification (NCBI taxonomy): domain Eukaryota; kingdom Fungi; phylum Ascomycota; class Leotiomycetes; order Helotiales; family Ploettnerulaceae; genus Cadophora; species Cadophora malorum. The sequence continues at coordinate 103,572 of JAFJYH010000076.1, forward strand.
AGTGAGTATCGGAGACAGTACAGCTCTCGACCTCCCTCAAATCAACAGACTCCTTCTCGAGAACATCTTTCTTCCTCTCGAAAAACTCCTGCTAGAGAATACACTACTCCGCTTCGAAAGACCATCTTCCGAGACCACCACCTTTCGCAACAGCAACCGCAGTTGACGTCCCACCGCTACCACACTCCACAACAACGCCCTCTTCAGAAAAGTCTCACCACGCCTCGATCCGACATGCGAGTCACAGAAGATGCCTATGAGCAGCCCCAGGCCATGAGCCGTTCTAGCAGACGTGGAGTTCATCCAACGCATGGACAGGTTGCATCGGAGGACCGTAAAATGGAAGATGAGGGTGGCTTCGCTAGCGCTGCAATGTTGAGAGCGGCAAGTATGATGAGGGAATCAGTTCGCGCCCAATCTCGACCCCCACACCGAGTCTCGACAGTTCCTCCCGAAGCTATGAGAGATGGGCCAATGAATGTCCAAGTTACTACTCCCAGTGGAGCTCGCATGATGAGAGGTACAACTTCAGGACAACCGCGTTCGGCTCGACAGACTGGTTCACACATGTCTCATAACCACAGCGTGAGCCAGAATCATGTCACTCCTCAAAAAGTCTCGCGACATCCAACCCCCAAGACTCCTGGTAGTGCGGCAAAATTTGCGCTTGATATGCTGGAAGATAGCGATAGCAGTGAAGACGAGCTCGAAGAGAAGGATATGAGATCTTTCTTCCGTCGTCCAGCACGCAACCAACTACAGCACCCCCAGCAGAGTCACTCGTCATTTCAACGAGCCCAGACTGTTGTGCCAGAAAGTCGTCATGTAGGCAACTTCCTGAACAGAGCGAACACTCCTAAACTCTTGCAGCGCCAGCCGAAATTTGAACCTTATGCTGTCAAACAGCCGCTGCAACTCCAGAGTCCTATCTGGGCTTCGGGCGCTGGCCGTCGGGTAACGGGCTCAGTTTCGAATTCCCGTTCTACCTTCAAGCCTCTTGATGATTACAGAATTCAACAGGAGCGGCAAGGCCGAAGCAAGAGTATTGCGCCCCGTGATGTTCAGGCGGAGCATAGGGACAGGAGCAGAAGTGTCGCTCCTCCAAGAGTTGAGGTTGGACAGCGAGCCAGAAGCCGAAGCGTTGTTCCCCTCGATATCCGGGACGGGCAACGAGGCAGAAGCAGAAGTGTGGCTCCACGAACCCCAGCCTTAGCTCGTGTTCGTAGCCAGAGTCAATATGGAAATTCACTCAACAATCAGGTCCATGAGCCCCAACCAACAGCAGTCGCTTCATTAGAAGTGCAAGTTCCTAACCATCAGAACAATGTCCTCTTGAGCGGAAGCCAGGGAGTCACGGCCATCACCTCAATCAATTCTATACAGGCCCCTCAGAGAGCACCCAAGACACCCAGCCGAGTCGCTGAGCCCAAGACACCAGCTCAAAGTCCGCGCGATGTCGATATGCTCGGCGATGAGTCTCCAGCCACATTCCATACCCCTTTGGACGTGTTGATCCGGAAGAACCAACACCAGCCTCAAAATCCTCTACCTGTCAAGAACCTAAACGACAAACAGGAGAAGGTCTCCAGTGTCTTGCCATCGGGTAGCGCATTCGCCAAGAAAGCTAAACCAGACGAACTGAAGATAGAATCTACTCCTGTCACACCGAAGAACCGCATCAGTTCAGGTAGAGGCCTTGTGGGTCCAGAAGTCATTGATCTCATCACTCCTGAAGCACCAACTCGCTCTGTTCCCATGAACGAACGCCTGGCCCCAGCTGCCAAGAATCCCGTTCCGAAGAAGTCCGTCAACCACTCCAACGATCGCGCAAAGACTATAAAGCAAGCTGCACCACCGTCAAAGCGAGTTACGAAGGAGAAACCTGCACCAATTGATCCTGAAGAACTGCACCAGAAGAGAATCGCAGAAGTCATCATCGAGAGAAAGCTCAAGAGTGATGAGGAATCATACGACCTCGCCCTATTTGGGCAAGTCATTCCTGACCAAGCAGCCGAAGACAAGAAAGCCGAAGAAGCTCGTGCGAAGGGCCAACGCGACCGTGAAGCCAAGATGGCAGCTATGCTTGCTAAGGAAGAAGCTGCAAAGGAAGCCGCAGCGGAAGAGCAGGCCAAGAAGAAGGAAGAGGCTGAAAAGAGGAAGCGACAGAAGGAGCGTGAGGAGGAGCAGAAGAAAGCCAAGCGAGAAGCCGATCGCCAGAGACAGCTCGCTCATGAAGCTCATGAGAAGGAGCTGTTGCGACAGATTGCGCAGGGGAAGATTGAGGCAACTCGACAGGAAAAGGCTAAGAGAGAGCAGCAAAGAGAGCTGGAGAAGCAAAAGGCCAAGGAGAAAGCCGAGAGTGTGCAGGCTGAGGCCGAGGAACTCGCTAAGCTCAAAGCTAAACAAGAGCAAGCGAAGTTGCAAGCTGCATCTCTAAGTGCTGCGAAGCTGACTCCAATTGTCAACCCCAAGCGTGCTGAGGATCGCGATGTCCAGATGGAGGATGAGGAATCTCTATTTATGCCAGAAGCTCCGCCTGTTGTGCCAGAGTAAGTGACAAATTTATCCGCTTTGTCGATAGTTACTCATAGAACCTTAGGAAAGCCAAGCAAGACAATCGAGCAGGTATCAAAACCAGCAAATTGAGCGATCATGACCATGTCTCCTCTATCCGTGCCTATCGAGCTGAGATGGAAGCTGAGGACGAGCGCAAAAGATTGGAGATGATTCAGCGAACGAAAGAGAAAATGGATGCTCGATACCACAGAGGCCCAAATGCTGCAGCTCAGAAATCGACGCCTGACCCACAACCTCAGCCATCTGCGCCGGGACCTCAAGCCAAAGCAGTCAACCGACCAAAAGCTGTCGTGGAGAAGCCTCAGCCAGCATCCCAGCCAACTACAGAGCCAGAGTCCGAACTTGTCGTGGAAAAGCCTGAACCCCCGAAACCTCTCCAAGTTAAGAAAGACCGACCAGCACCCAAGCCGAAAGCCAAACCAGCTCCCAAACCCAAGACTACCCGGGAGAGGATCTATGAGACTTTGAACTCTCGCAGCTCTTCAGCATCTGTCGAAGATACTACAGTACCTAGCTACCTCGAGCAAGTCGCCGCCAACAATATCTTCAAAGGCATGCCCAAAGACTTCACCTCATTCGACCGTACCAAGTCTAAACCTGCCGGTCTCAAGGCAAGAAAGCATAGGCCCCGGTCGCGCCTCATCTCTGATCTTGAGCGTGAGGAACTCGAGAAAAGCCAGAAGGGTAAAGGTGCCCGCGTTCGGGACTATCGCCATACTGAAGAGCAGAAGCAGAAGGAGGCTGCTAAGAGAACCGAGAAGGCTAGAGAGAGAAAGGCGCAAGCCATTCGCGAGGAGGCTGAGAAGAGCGGCTCGCAGATCTCTGAAGAGGAGCTCAATTCTCAAGTTGATGCTTTCATGGAAAAGCGAGCGGTAAGTGGCAACGCTTTTCACCATGGATGTCAGATGACTAATGATATCTACAGCAAGAACTCCAGAAGCGAGCCGAAAGAAAAGCCCTCAAGGAACAAGATCCAGGTCGCGACTTTGGCCGCGATCCACTCAATGCCGAGCCTCTCACAGCAGCCCAACAGCTCATCCGCGAGTCCGAAGTCAACGCCGGCCTCTCACCCGAAGAGCTTCATGTCATACAGAAGCGACGTGATGAACAAGCAGCCAGAGCTGCGTATGGTAAGACTCGCAATGGTCGTTTTGACCAAGCTTCTGCCAGAAGGAACGTCAATCAATTCACGGATTCCGAGGAGTCGGAGGAAGATCCCGATCCGGAGCCTGAGGTTGAATCAGAGAGTGTGTCTGAAGGAAATACACAACCCACTTCTACAACGGACGGTGACGATATTGTATTTTCGCGTGATGACTCTAGCTGCGAGAGCGAATTTGGGGAGGATGCTCGAGATATGTCGCCTATGCCGGAAATGAGCGACTCGTTCATGGCTCATGCTTCTGAGGCTGAGCTCGATGCTCGCGAGAAGCGTCTCAGAGCTCTTGAAAAGCGACTTCGTGAGCCAGAGCTTATGCGCATGGTTATGCTCTACCAAGTCTGGAAGCTCGAGATCACCCAGGAAGGCATGCCAGATGGGGAAGACAAATTCGAGAAGCAGATGGTCAAGCAATTCGGCACCCTTGCCGAAGCCAACGCTTTCGCCTCCGACCTTGTCAACAACTTCCGCTCTTTGCAATACATCAAGGTAGAAGAGTCCCACAAGAACGGTGGATACAAAGCCGCAGTCGCGCACGACGCAACCCGCGAGACCCAAATCTCCATTGAGGGGTTTCCCGTTGGTCCTGCCGAGCTGTCCCCCGACTTCCTCGCTAACATCCCGAACCGTTTCCCGGAGAAGTTCTGGGATGTGATGCAATTCACCAGTCGAGAAATTGTGGACGAGGAGACGGGTGAGAAGATGATTCAGCACGATATGCCGGAGCGTCATGGACAATTCACCGTGCTTGAAATGGCAAATCATGAGGCGTGCGAGAAGCTCATTGCGATGTTCAAGCCGGCTGGTGGGAACATTGATCTCCTTAAAGCTTATCAATCCTGTGCCCAGGTAGTAAGAGAGCATAGAGATCAGTCCAATACGCAGGGAGAGTGCTTCAAGGTTGAGATTGAGAAGGGTGATATTCCTGAATGGATGGGATATCATAAAATCTCGATGGTGGTGGAAGAAATCAAACTTCAAGGACCGTTGAATTGAGGAATCTGAGAGATCGTTTTCATGGGAAACTCGGAGCTTATTATTTATTATTCAAGGAAGGGGAGACCTGCAATATGTACACTAGGTTTCTAGATTTATGAGATAACCGCAGAGTTTTCAAGACAAGCAGACATTTCAATGGCATTACATATTGAATCTCATGACCATGTACTACTTGAAACATTGCTCAAAGGCGATTACCAATTAAGATTTTCAGGCTCGTGAATGTTAGTAGAAACAAAAGGGAGATTGTTTCTGTCATTGCCCCTGTTGTTGTCATTTGCGAGATTGCCCTACAAGACTAGCGATGTGGGGCATATTGACAACCTGAAGTCTTCACTGTTAACTCACGGCTTCAGGATGTTTGCGACATGAGCGAGTTGCAATCAACACACAGGATTCTTTCCGCTGAGAAACAATTACAGAAATCCTGAAACGACTAGACGGCTCTTCCTGGACCGATCTGCAACAATAACGAGTGTGAAAAGAGCCCCACAACGCCGTCGCTAAAGAAAAGAATGACAACAACAATTGTCACGGTGACCACAATGTACACACACCGGTATCAATATGATCCTCTCGACACCTCACTCTGTCTACTCATCCTTGCTGGATCTGGGCTCCGCCCTCCTTGTCCCAAAACCGGACTCGCGGTCTCAGCACTCGGCCTTGGACTCGGACTCCCAACACTCTCCCTACTAACCTCCGAGAACCGCGGACTAACGTCCCACCCCACCATTCCGTCCACCCCCCCATTCCGGCCACCTTTTACACCAAAAGTTACACTTTTAAACCTTTAATATCTTTATAATTAATTAATAAAAGCTTATTTTTTTTTATAATTAGTTTTATTATATCTTATTTATTAAGCTAATAAAAGAAGGCTAATTTAATATTACGTAATATTACATATTAAGTATTTAAAGTTCAAAAACTTTCTCTCATACAAATTTGGTGTAAAAATGATTTTTCTTGTTTTCTTAATAACTTTAGCAAGTATTACTATAAATAGCTAAAACTCAAATGATAGGTATATGATATACGTAGAATTAAATTTTGAGGATTTATAGAAAATTAGATTAGTAGTTTTTAATTTATTAAGTAATTAAATTCCCTCATACAAATTTTTATATGAGGGTTTATATTCTACTTAATTACGTAATAATCACTAATACAAATGCTCTGAAACTTGAAAATCTTAATAATATATATACAGTCTATATATAATTCAAGCTTTAGCTATTTATAGTAATAATTACTAAAGTTATTAAAAAAGAAGAAAAATCATTTTTACACCAAATTTGTATGAGAAAAAGTTTTTAAACTTTAAATACTTAATATGTAATATTACGTAATATTAAATTAGCCTTCTTTTATCAGCTTAATAAATAAGATATAATAAAACTAATTATAAAAAATAATAAGCTTTTATTAATTAATTATAGAGATATTAAAGGTTTAAAAGTGTAACTTTTGGTGTAAAAGTGTGATGGCACATGCGACTTGCGCGTATCACGTGCGAGCGCATATCACGTGGTGTTGTGATAGGGGGTTGTAGCCGATTAGCGGCCGCCTCTCTCTTACTTAAGCTTGAGGCTCCTTACGATCTTTTTTCTCTTTTTGTCTTTTTTATTTGTATTATAATTATTTCAATAAATTCTGTTAAGTTGTTACATCAAAAAAGATTAATCTTATTTGCGAAGGTTTTAATATTCTAATTGATTTTCTTAAGCACTTGATAGGCGCAGTTGAGTTGTACTTTATTAGCTTTTTGCTTTTAAATTCTTTAAGCGTACGCGTTATTTCCTTAAGCACTTGATAAGTGCGGTTGAGTTGCAATTATAGCATGTAATGCTTTTTTCCTTTTAAATAAAATTTTAATATTTCTAAATAAATACTTTTAATTCTTTTGAAAAATTTAATAAGCTTTGCCGTAATTTTTTAAGAATTATATCAAAAGTTATATTTTCAATCAACACCTTTATCTTGATAATTAACAAAATCTAGCCTTCTTGCGCTTAGGATACGTCCAACGCGTTATCTTCTTTTGCATACATCCCCTTATATTAACAAATTCAAGGTTGTATTTGAAATGCCCTTATTTTACTAAACTTTTGTATTATCATGATATCTTTAACCGATAATTATTCCGATGGCGATAATAAGGATTTAACGCTAGCAACCTAACGTATAGATATTTAAAAGGAATTCCAAAAGATTTTTAAAAAGCTTGGCAAGCGTTAGAATAAGCAAAATTAAAGTATGTAGAAGATCTTAAAACTTCTTAGCTAATTCACGACTTAAGCCTGCGCTTTTATCGCTTTTAAAGCCGACTTTAATAACGGCCCTTTTAATAAGAGCTTTAATGAAAATGAATCCCTTGATGATCTCATTTATCGCGCCAAATCTGGTAAACATTCCGGCTATAGGAAACGCTTTTAAAAGCTTTGCATTAATAAGTTTTTTAGCAATGCTAATAGCTTAAAATAGTATGTTTAATTTGTAATAATGTTTAGCAAATTAGATGTTAATGTTAATCATTACTTTAATAAGAAGTCCCAAATTATAGCTTTATATAATCATATTAAGGATGATGCTTAAGAATACCTCTTGCCTTGTTTTGAATAAGGAGCCATGGACTTTTTTGTTAATGCTAAGGAAATAATTAGCTATTTGAGTAGGATTTATAATAACGCTTTTAAGTAAAAAGATGCCGAAATCTTTTTAAATCAGCTTCAAATGAAGCCTTTTTAATCGTTTTTCAATTATTACCCGAAGTTTCTTAAACTTATTTAAAATGCTTGCATCCCCTTTGATAAACACCTTATTACCCACTTCTACAATTCCTTTTATCCGTCTCTTAAAAATCGGGCTATTCACAAGTTTACCCCCAATAATAGCTTTCAAAATTTCGTCTTTGCTATAAATTTCCTAAACAAAGAAATTCGCTACACTTAAAAATAATAACGGATACTTATGGTTACTAAGCTTATCATCGCTATTCCCAACCGAATTACTTTATTCCTTTAGAAAGGCTTACTCACTTTCCTTTCCCTAAATTGCGAATTTCCCTTTGCACTTGCTAAGCTCTTGCTTACAATATTGCCTACTTTAAAAGCTATCACTTGTTACAATTATCAAAAAATAAGATATATTGTTAAGGATTGTTCGAAACCTTGTAATCTTATTAACCTTAGTATTATGTAAGTGAAAACATTAGAATAATTTTTAGGCAAAGATTTTTTTTCGGAAGTAAATGCTTTAGAAGATGCGGAAGATCTTGATGAATTAGGAAACAAGCAACCTTAAGAAAAGACTCTTTTTTAAGGTGGACAATCAATCTTTAGGAAATTGATATGCATTAATTAATAAGTAATAAAAGTTTTACTATTTCTTATACCCTATTTTGCAATAACATTAGAATTACTTTACCCGCGTTGTCTAACTTTGAAGCAGGCGAATTCGCCTTTATTAATATACCCTTAGCTAAAAACTTTATTAAAAAATTTAGCATCTTCCTTACCCCATTCTCTAAATTCATTTAAATAAAAGGTTACGATAGCTAAGGTAATAATATCGCATTGCATGCGATTTTATTAAATCTACTAATTAATTGTCACATTTAAAAACAAATCCCATTTATTATACTTGACCTTAAGAATCATAAAGTTATCTTAAAACAAATTTAAATGTTGTATTTTGATATCTGGCTTAACATAAAGAATTATTATTTGATGTGGCCTTACGATAAAGATATTTCTTTTTTCCCTTCTTGCCTTCTTTATATCACCTGCAAAATTATCCGACTTTTTAATTTCTATAATATCCGAGTTGCTAATTAGGTGAATGTCTTCTTTTGATAGGTGGCAATGAATAAGGAAAATGCCTTAAAACTTCAAAAAACTATTGTGGCCTTTGCTTAGGCTAGCGTTTCGACTCCTGTAGAGCCTTATAATCTTACCTTATTTAACGCTAAGTCCTAATAACATTCTTTTTTTACTAAAGCATATCTTGCAGCAAGATGCCTAAAGCATAAAGAATATCATTAAGTAAAACGCATTCGAGATAAGCGGCATCGAGAGAATTAGTAGGTAATTTAAGAATTCCTTGCAGTTATATACGTTATGTTAATGCAAAAATCTTTATAAGTTATGAAACAAGAATTATATGCCCTTACTTTTGATTAACCTTTCTCACCATCTTTAAAGTATGTAATACTTACTTGGCGGTATCTTACGAAATGGTAATAGTTATCAAAAATAAATATCGCGAAAGTGAATGCTTTTGATTTTTATTATGCCTTCAAATAAGAAAGCTTAGAGTTTTTTATTATTATATTAAGCGAGATTAATAAAGTAATTGATTAGGTAGCATAAAAAGCTAAACTTTAGGAATCCCCAAAAGCTAAGCTTAATTACAAAGATATCTTATGCAAAAAACTCCTTCTATAATACTAGAAATTTGTAGGCGTATTCTTTAAAAGCACCGTAGATAATTTCCTAAATTCGATTCCTAAATTGAATTATAAGATTAAACTAAAGAAGGACATCAATTACGGTTACGGACCCTTATATCAACAAAGCAAAGCGGAGCTTTAAGTTATAAAGAAATACTTAAAGGAAAATTTAAATAAGGAGTTTATTATACCAAGTTACATCCCTTTTGCATGTCCCACCTTATTTGTTAAGAAAGTAAACGGCAGCTTTTGTTTTTGTATTAATTATTAAAAGTTAAACGAAATTATTTGAAAGGATTAATACCTGCTCCTCCTAATCGATAAGCTATTTATACGGCTAAAATAAGCTAAGATCTTTACTAAAATTAATATCCAAAATGCATTCCATCAAATCCGCATGGACCTTGCTTTGGAAAAGTATATAATATTCCGCATCCGATATAGTAATTACAAGTGCAAGGTGATGTCTTTTGAACTTACTAATGATCTAGCTACCTTTTAGCGATATATAAATAACGTGCTATTTGATTACTTAAACGTATTTTATATAGCTTACTTGAACAATATTATTATATATTCTAATAATTCCCTAAAATATAAGGTTTATATCAAAAAGGTATTAGCACGTTTATAAGAATATGGCTTCCTAATAAACATATGCAAAAGCAAATTTCACATCAAAAAAATCAAATTCTTAAGGTTCTTCATTACGATTAAAGGGATCAAAATTAACCTTACGGCTATTGAATGTGTTTATAATTGAAGACCCCCTTTGATAATAAAGGGAATTCAATTCTTTTTAAGCTTTTGCAATTTCTACCAAAAGTTTATTTTCAATTATAGGAAAATTGCCAAGCCCTTTGTTAAATTCATTAAGCCATTTGTTCCGTTTAACATAATCCCGCCTTATGTAAAAGCTTTTAAAGAGCTTAAGTTAGTTATTATAAAGGGATAAGTCGTCTGTGTTACATAAAAGAAGTTAAGTAAAAGCTAATAAGTGTAACACAAGGATATTAATAAATGTGAATGAAGTTTAAAGAAGTGTATATTCTTATGCATGTTGTTTTATCCGAAGATTTGATTACTTTTTGTTTAATATAAGGCTTCGCCTAATTTACTTATGGGCAGAAAGAAGGAAAAAAGTTATTCCGGCCCGAATGCTTGTACTTACATTCCCGCTACATTTGTCCCCCCCTTTTTAAATAAGTAGTTGTCCTTTAACTACTAAATCTCCTCTCTTTGTTTTATGAATTCCTTAGCCTTTACCTTATCTTCATTTACGCTATCTTTTTCCTTGCTATTTGATAAGTTTTGATCCCTTAGCGTAAGAGTAAAGTCCTTTGATATAACGAGCATAAGCGTTTCACTTGCAATGCTTTTTTCCAAATTGTAATAGTAAAACTTTTCCTTATAAACTTTCTTCTCCAACTTTTGCATTATCTTATAAGATTTCTTAATAATTATCATCGCCTTTTCCCTTTAGGTATTTACGTATTCCCATATCTTTTCCTTAATACCGGCAAGCATGATATTTTGATTTTGAAGTATAAGCGGCGAGTCTCATTTGATTCAAGCAATTAGCGCATCTGAAAGAGGTTTTAGCTTGGAAAGCTTTACGGCTGTTGGAAATTGATAAGGAATAATATCAAATAAAGAAGGCAATTTTAAAGGCGAAGCTTTTTTAGCTATCATCTCTTTGTGTCTTTTGGCTAGCTTTTCTTAAGTTCTTTTATTAATAATCTTTAGAAATTAACAATTGTTTAAAACTTTAACAAATTAAGGGAGTATTATACGTCTTGTTCTAGTAGCTAATCCGTTAGCTCCGTAAGGTAAAGTTGGTTTCGTAATTCTTACTTGCCCTTTCTTGCATAGCACCGCTTTTCACAAGATTTTAATTTTAGCCTGATTCTTTTTGATAATCATAAGTTTGGTAAATCAGTAAATAAATCTATTGGTTTGCTGATTTTGTTTGTAGATATTTGTTTAGAATCTCCTTAGTTATTTTAAATGCATTTTGGCAAGGATGATCATTGTAGTAAACTCGTTTTTATCATTTAAAGATAATAAGCCTTAAATCTGGTTTATTTTCTTTTCGTATTTAAACGCATTTGGCACATTGATGTCAATGTGCCTAAAATAGGTCAAATTGCTTGCTTGATTGTATTTGCCGTAATAGGGATATAAAGCCAGCTTTTAATGCTTATTTGGTTGAAATGCCGCATACAAGGCCTAATACAGGGGATCCTGCCTTATTAATTGCTGCCTTATCAAATAAAACATGTTTCGTAACCAACCCCAGTTCTTATTACTATTTATCTTTTAAAGATAATACTTATATATCTCAAATTTCGATAAAATGTTGTTAATCAAGCTAGTTTCCTATCACCACCTAAATAAGTTAACATTAATTAACTTATCATGTTCCTAGTCATTTATATAAATCCTACCAATTTGTTCTTTGAAAACAGCTTGGTCGTAATTGAATGTAGCTTCAAAGTTTAAAAGAACAAACTTGTAGGTGTTAAACTTGTTTACGGGATATGATGATTTATTCTTTTGCTTGAACCACTATATTATATCATCTGCCACCTTCAAATTCCCTACCTTATTCCGATTTTTTAGGATGTACTAAAGCCTTCCTTGTAGCCCGCTGGTGGTTAAAGTTTTTACCCGAAGCTTAACCTTTCCGCCCATATCTTTAAGGTATTTAAAGCAAACGTGGCTTATTGCAATTATCTTTACTAACAGTTTTAAAGCTATCATTTCCATAACTAGCGCTTTCTTGCTAATCCTCTTTATTTAAATAATTGCCTTATTTAACAAATATCTACATTAACGTCATTTCTTTGCTAATCTTTCGATCTTGGTGCTTTCTTTACTTTCGTCTTCTTTAGAGCTTGCAATTGGCAATACTTACCTACTTCTTTTCTGAAAGTTAATTTGTTTATTTAAAACATTATGTTAGGAACCTTTTGCTAATAAGGATCTAGCAAGCGAATTCTTAAGAATACAGATTTTAAAGGCCGGGCCTCCCAAATGCAATAGCCCGCTAATATCTAAGGCCGATTTTAGCTCATATATAACGCTAGTAATTAATAACCTTAAGGGATTTATTTGCATGCTAATTGTTTTTTGCTCTTTTGTTATAAGAAGCAAAGAATTAAAAATATCGCTTGCTTTATTTACATCTAATAATGTAATTTCTTTGATGGCCCTTACTTCCTTTTTTAGTGTTGTAATCTTATTATATATAGTTTAATTAATGCGTAAAACCTCTTCGCTTGCTTAAATTTTTTTAGCTAACTTGCAAATTGATTGCATTAAGGTGTTAGATAAATTTCCTTCAAGTAACTTAATTAAAGTAGAAATCGCCTCACTTTCCCATTATCTTTTTAGCTTTTTAATTGCTTTCAAATGTTTGTTTTTTTTTTTTCGATTTGATTTTATAATGATTTCAGCTTTAGCAAACTTTTTATGGAATTCTTGTTTAAACTTTTTTGATTTGTAAGCTTTATCTTGCCTTATGTACACATAGAAGTCTTTGATGATGTTATTCACGTTATCATAAGCTCTCATAAGCTATTCTAAAATCTGCTATTGATTCTTATATCGCTTTATAAGGTTAATAATGTTTACGATATTGCAAATCAAGTCTTTGACGTTCCCTAATATCACCTCGTAAATAGCTAATGCCATCGATTAGGGATTTTCCTAGCGCTTCATGATTATGCCTTATAGATAATATTAAAGCTTGCAAGTGATATGGAAAAGTTGTTTGCTTTTAAGAAGTTGAAGTTAAAAATTTGAAAAGAATTTGAGATTTTTGTTAACTTTTTTCAAATGTTTACTTTCAATTCCAAATTTTCTTATAAATTCACTTTCTCAAATTCACTTTTCGCTTTCTTTTTAAATACGCCGCCCTTAAAAGCCCAACTTTTCGCGCTTTTAACTTCTTTTTCTTTTAATAATTTTCCAAAGAAAGTTTGCTTCCAGTAAAATTATTTGCTTCCACTTGGTACATGTAGGCGTTAACAATTCCAAGCAAACACTATAAAGCCTTTTTTTTGCAGCATCTTAATGCATATTGTTTCATTAATCGAAACTCCATAGTAACATTTATTATACTTGCTTACAACTGGGATCAAGCTAAAAATATTGTTAATACCTGTCATTGTTTTAACCTTCCTGCCGATATAATCTTTAAATCGGCTTTGTTAGCTTTCTTATTCGATAGTAAGCATGTTCGAAATTACTTTAGTAATCTCTATATTGGTATAGCCATCTTTGCTGTTCATATGAAGTTCGCCGGATGGCTTAAGTTCCATAGGTGCTTCTTTACGCTTTCTTTGAATAAGAACTTGAAGCTTTGTAGCAATTCCTATGTCGTTTAATTCGGTTAGCTTTTCCTTTTTCTTAACGATTTAATTTGGCAAAACAATAATTACATGTTTCGCAGTAGTAACATCATCATAAGCGTTTTCCTTTTTAAGCTTAGCAATGTTGCTTTTTATTTTTGTTATTATAAGTAAATCGAGCGCATATTTTATTACGTTAATATCTTTGCTATCTTGCTTATCGCTATCGCCGATTTATCTAATAATAAGCTAATTCCTAGCCCTCTTGCTTGCACCTTTTATTTTATTAAAAACCTCGTTTGGCCTTGCGTAAACTTTATTAACGTAATCGCTTATCATGATGTTTATCTTGCTGATTCTTATATTAACAGTCTTTGCATAGCCTCTGACCTTAGGGATGCTATTTTCATCGGATTTGCGTTTAAGAGTTGTCTTACATATCGGGTTTTGTCCTTTTGAGTCCAAATTAAATTTTATAGCTCTTTTAAAAAAAAGCAGATTAAGACATCCGATTTTAAGTCTTCCGATGCTTCCGATTCATCACTAAAGTGTGTAAAGAAGTCTAACAAAAAGGTCATAGCTCCCGTTTTCAACGCAAAGAGCGGTAAGGTACCTTTTATTAAAGTTACCCTTGTTAAGAAAATTGATTATGCTTCCTTTAAAGCTTTTGATTTAACAAACGTTATTCTCATTAAGAAAATTAGCCATACTCCCTTTAGAGCCTTTAGTTTAATAAATCTTACTTTTGTTAAGAAAATTGGCCGTGCTTCTTTTAAAGCTTTTGGTATAAAGAATAATATTCTTATCAAGATAACTTAATTTGCTTTGGCTACTTTGAAGGTAATTTTTGTTAAGGCTAAGAAAGCAGCTGCTGCTTGTCTTAAAGAAGTAAATTAGGTTATCAAAGGTATAGCTAATAAAATCTTTCCTGTTTTTGTTATATACCGTTATATTATTAATCTTTACTTTAAAATGCTGATTCCGCCTTTTTACTTAACTAACTATCATATAATATCTTAAAATTTATTAATATTGTTTGCTGCTTATATGATTTAATTAATGCTAATAATGTTAGTAAGTATGGCTTTAAATGGGTTCAATGCAACTATTATGGTATTTAAAGCTACGAAACTTACGCCGTTGCGGCTTTTAGCTAGTTTTATATCCTAAAAAAGTTCAAGTATTTCGCTTACCATATTTGCTTTAAGCATGAATGTATTGCCAACGTTATTACCAAGGTTAATGCTAAGCATGAATTAAGCGTTAAAAAGAATGAAGATGATAATGAGAAATATGTCAATAGCAAATTCAAGAAGTAAGCCGCCGATGTACTTGAGCTAGGTGATTAAGGCCTATTGCATAAATAAGGAATAATTGCGATTTCTTTTCATTTTGATAAATAGCATAATAGCGACGATTTCAAGGGCCCGGCTTTTAAAATTAACTTGTTGCGGCGTATAAGAATGTTGCGCTTTATGCAGCAGCACCTAAGTAATGCGGCAGCTAATAAATACAAGAAAATAATGACTTTGCTTTTATGAAACACTTCTTTCGCTTCATTAACTTAATTTGATACAAAAAAAAGAACATGTATTAAAATAGCAATGAAAATATGTAAATAAATAACCTGATAAATCGACCTAAACATAAGGAAACAATTAATAAAGTCAAAATGTAAATAAATAAATCTTATAAAGAAAGTATATGTAAGGAAAATTTTGAAATAAAAGGAAGTTTTTTTTTTTTTTTTTTTTTTTTTTTTTAAATAACAATGATAAACAAATTACCTGCTGAAATAAATCGTCAGCAATTCCTTTGCTTATCTAACTTCTTTTGCTTTAATTCAACCCCTTGGATCGTTATTCTTATCAATTTCTTTGATACCTTTTTCAATTTAGACTCCTCGCTTCTTTTTTCCTTCCCCAAAAAATTAGTTATCTTTTAGCTAGTTGCATTATCCTTTAATTTTTTAGGTTTAGCAAAGTCGCTTCCTTTCTCTTCGGCCTCTTTCCGGAATTTTAGTTCAAAGAAGTTGTTTCTTAAAACAAATTTCTTCAATTTATTATTTACATATGTCCCTTTCTTGCGAGTGCCATCTAATTCTTTAAGCAAGTATATTCCTTTTATCTAATCAGCTTCCGCGATCTTGAATAGCCCTAATTACTTATAATTAAGTTTTATACTTGCAGACTTGTCAATTTCTTAAACAATATCATGTAATAAAATAATGTTGTCTTTTAAAATAATAAATGTTTGAAGGCTTTTTATAACATTAAATCTTTTCTTACCATTTAACTTCTTTCTTTATTAATATAGCTACGCTTTTTTTATATCTTTATTTCAGCATTGTAATTGCTTTGCCTTAAGGTTTAAAAGGTTTTCGGTTATATGTACTTCATCCTACTTTAGCATACGCCAAATTGGAATAGATAATTCGATTGGCAATATCGCTTTCTTGCCATATATTATGTAGAAAGGGGAAAGTCTAATTGTTGCTTTCGCGATATAACGGTCGGCTAGTAACGCAGCTAAGAGGTTTTTCACTCAATCTTTTTCTTCCTTATTTGTTATTTTGGCTAAAGCAGCTTTAATTAGCTTATAACCTTTCTTAATTATTTCGTTCGCTTTTGAATTATATGCGAATATAATAACTTGCTTGATATTATACTTTTTGGTAAAAGTCTTTATAAGGTGTTTGTTTTTAGGCCTTTTATTGATTATAAGCTTGTTAAAAATTCCATATTTACAAACGCACTTCTCCTAAATGAATTTAGCGATATGTTATGATGTGGCAATTGGAAGCGCCTGCTTTTTGATTTATTCAAATAAATTGCATCGCGTTAATATTAAAAACTTCCTTTCTTTTATAAGCGGCATATATATAATGTTTAAACTAATTCGCTGTTATATAATTGGTATCCAGGTTGTAAATAATGATTTAGGTTTCGATTTCCTTTTAAATAGTTAACATCGCTTGTATGATTTAACATAGGCTATGCAGTTTTTGTAATAATTCACTTAATAATATTTATCGGCAATTTTTTGGTATGTGGCTTCCTTACCTTGGTGACTTGCTTTGTTATGGAGTTGCTTTAGGATTTGGGCAATTTCCCCCGCATTGTCGACGACTTGAGTTTGTGGCATGTTCTTTGTTTGTTTTTGGAATAAGATCTTCTTTTATATAATAAAATGTAAAGCTTCTCTTTTAAATGCTGCGAATTCCTTTAAGCTTATTCCTAAGGGTTTCTTTAACGTTGTAAGGTATATCGCAATCATTTTTAATTTATCGGATTAGTTATCTTTGTCAAAAATATTTGCTAAATTATTGCTTTCGCTACTTTTATTAATAAATGATCCTAATATTATGCAGATTTGTTGGATATATAAATATTTAAGCTTAGAAGCAATAAACTTATTGATATTTATTTCCAATTCCTTTCTAGCTATTGCCCCAAGCTTTTAAGAAAGCTTATTAGCTGTTATATGCTTTAATCTAAATATATGGTAAACGTTAAAGTTAAATAATTTAATTTATGCAAGTTATCTTGTCACTAAAGTTCCAGGGAAATTTGTTGCTTTTTTATTTAATTGAGCAATAAAAACGTTCGCATTTATTTTAAGAATAAAATGAATACTATATAGCTACGACTTCATTTTCTTAAGAGCTTTCAAAACACCTCTGCATTCTTATTTAGTAGCATCGTAATTGGCTTTTGCATTATTCCATATCCCGCTTTTGTATTTGGCGGGATGTCAAATGCTATTAATTACTTGCATTAAAATTGCGCCTTATCCTTTTAAATTGGCATTTATAGCTAAGATGATATTTTTAGCTTTTTCGTTATAATTCAACTTGATAAGCATAAGTGTAATTGTAAGTGCTTCCTTTAACTTATCTATAACTTTTTGTTTTTTTTTTAATTATTGGAATTTAATCCCCTTTTTAAAAAGCGCGTAAATTGGCTTCACCACAAATGCAAAGTGTAAGATAAAAATCTGGAAGTAAATGCAGATCCTGATAAAAGCCTTAATTTCTATGATATCCAAGCATAGTTCCCACAGGAAAATAGCTTCTACTTTTGAAGCCCTTGGCCTTCTTTTTTCTCCAGTGCAGACAAAATTGACGGCATTGATTTTATTTATATAGAACTATAACTTTGAATTTATTATGCATTTTGCCCGTTTTATGTTGGCCATTACTTTACTTAAGTTTTGTAAGTATTCTAAAACAAACCGCTATATCCCAAGCATTACCTCCTTGTCCCTATATCTTAACAACAGGCCTTTCACTTTTATATCATTAAGAAACAGCATTGCGCACGATAATATATAATCTTAAAGTATCTTCGTCACTACTTTTTAAAATTGCAAAATTAAATTCGTAACTCCTTGGGGCAATATAATTTATCTGATTAGCTTTTGCGGCGTTATTATAATTATTATATCCTTACAGCGCTTATCTAATTCCACTTAATTATACTCAAAGAAGAAATCTATCAAAAACGCAATCTTACACCCAGCAAACTCCTTCAAAAACTCATTAACTGATAGCGGAATATTAGCATTCCAAATAATCACTGCATTTATCTTAATCACTTCATTAATTAGCCGATATGTCTTCTTCTCTTTCTTTACTACAAAAAACCAAGAATTTCTATATGAGTCTTAATAATACTTCAAAACTCCAGAGTTTAAGCGTTTTTAAATTATCTTTATTACCGTAGATAATAATGCTTTTGATATCGAAAAGCTTAGACTTTGTTATGCCTTATATTTAATCGTCTTAATCATTTATAGCGATAAGACTTCTGGCCTGACTTTTCCTCGATGCGTGAAGTTAAAGGCAAGAGCCTTCTCTTAATAGAAAAGCATCTTTTCAAAGATTTCCCTCTTTTTTAGCGTGAAACCTTTTTTAATAATTATCTTTATTAATCGCTTCGCTATTAAATAAGATCCCCTTTTCAAATTTGAAAATTTTGGCTTGAACCACTTGTTATACCTTTCGGGTTGGTAATTTCGTTAAGACTTCTTTATTGCCTTAACCTTCCAATTTAGATCCTTAAGCGGCACTTTAGCACTCGATTTCCTTAAGCTTACAGGTTTCACTTTATTTGCCACCTTTTTATATAATGTTGTAATAAGCTTTTGACGCCAAGTTACAGACTAAACAATAACGTACAAATTCTAGCTAAACCTTCTCATCCACCCCGCTTCTACCACATCTATTCCTTTCTTTTATACAATATTTCGCAGGCCCGGCTTATCAAATAATGCTTATCTTAAATCAATTCTTATAAAATGCCTAATGAAATTCATATAGCCTTGTAAAAACCTTTTATCTTGGAAAACATCTTTGCCAGAACTTTTCCTAACTATTCCAACTAATCTTCCCCCAAATCCTCTTCATTATCTTCCTCCATTTCTCGAATCTCAACATACTTCACCTTAACCTCCTTCCCCCCCTTTTTAAGCATAGCGTATTAGCAATTTGCGATGTATTTGAACTTAAGCCCCATAACAAAAGCAAATAGCTGGCTTAGCAAAAGGTTATAAGTGCCGCCTTTAAAGACATAAAGGTATTGAAGAACCTTCATCTTACCCATAGCAATTTCCATATTTTTGCATATCTTAAAAAATGCTAAGGCGTTTTTGTCATATACGATCATTAAAACTTTACTTTGTTGTTTGATAGTTAAGCCAAATCTATTCGCGGTTTTGCGAGTAATAACATTTATCTTAACCTTAGAGTCGAGAATTGTTATAGCAGGCTTCCTTCTATTAATTTTAATTCTAAGTTTTGGGCTATCAGCTATAAGTATCGGCTTTCTTTTGGTAATCAAATTAAGCTTTCTTTTGATACGCCCTTTTTTTTGGTTTTTAACATTAAACATTTCACATCTCTTAAAGATTAAATCTTTTATTTATTTAGATAGCCTTAATAATTCTTGAATTTGAAGGGTAATTTCCGATGTTAATACTTTCTTTAGGATTTTTCTTGCATTTATCGCGCCTTTTAAGGTATTCCTAAAACTTTCTTTCTTTTTTTTAGCAGCTATTTCTTATTTTTAATTAATCTTATTGCTTCTTTCCCTTTTAGGTTTTGCAAATGCGAGAATTGGGTCGGGTAGGTCCATATTTATTCGTAATGGTCCTTCATTTTACTTTACGTTCTTTAAAATCTTTAGCTTAGCGAGTTTGCTTTCAGCTTGTTTCTTGCTTTTGCTAACGCGGCTCGCATTTTCTCATTAATTAGTTGTCGCCTTTTTCGCCTTTACCCTTGCTGCATTTATGTTGCTTATAATGATTTCTTTCGCATTTGCGCTAAACTCTTCATTTTCTGTTATATACCCACTTTATTTTATTTTTTTTATTATAGCTACCATTGCTTTAATTGTGTTCAACTTTTTTTTTACTTTGGGTACTTCCGTAATTCTTACTTAATTGCTTCTTTCAAATCTTGTTAAATTAAAAATTGCATTTCCTAATAATGTACCACAATTTAATTTTTTAACCTTGCGAAATATGTTTTCTTTTTAAGTGATGTCTAAAAATATGTACATTGATTAAGCGTGCTTTAAATACCTTCCCATGCATAGCTTCCCGAAATTGTTAATATAATAAAGGCTATTACTTATATTCCTTACCAGCTAATTGCAATCCCATTTATTATAGCCGCCTTCCTCATAATATTAACACTTAAATTCCTAGCGCCCCTTTTTTATTATTACGCCCGTTATAATTACCCCTTTAATTTTAAGCATTTTTAAGGAAAGCTTAGCTTTTTGATTATATTGTGAAATAATATTCATTTGGCTAGTAGGATTTTGCGGGCTGGATCTTTGAAATCCTTTACCCATCTCACCTCTTGCCTATTACTAAAAAGGTTTCAGCTGCTGTTGTTGCATTAAAGTTAGGTTCATTTTCTTGAATTCTCTTATCAAGTTGGTTATCTGATTTGCTATTATTATAATTGCAAGCGCTATTAAAATCATTAGCAATACCAACTTCAAGCTTGTAATAAAAGCGCCAGCTTTTGGGATTATATTTTATTTCATTAGACTTTTTATTGCTTTTACTTTCGGTTTTCTATTATTAAACTTTCTTGCTGCTACCTTCGAAATGGATATCGCTATAATTTCTTTGCATAAGCTTTTGAATATTATTGATGTTAGGTTATTTATCTTGACTTTCTTTTTCCAGATAATTTTGTTCCTTATTAACCCAAGCAGCTCTCGCAAAAACTACATTCCTTAAGTGTATTTAGATAGCATCCTTTTCGCGATTAGCTTAGTGAATACGGCAAAAAACTATCTCACAAATTGCCTCAAATCCGACTCCTCGATCCTTAAAGCATTCATCAGTATTTTTAAAAACAAGAGGGAAAACTTTTATTAATACAAATCATGTTTCTTAAACTTTTCCAAAAGAACTTTTTTGAAGTTTTCCCAAATGTTATTTTCATATTCCGGCAAATTCCTAATAAATTACCTAATTGTAATCTCGCAATATTGTAAAATGCGTTTTATAGCTTCCGACTCGCTTAAGCTAAAATCTGCACTCAATTCTTCATACTTTTTAAGAAACTTAGTGATATTTATCTTTTTAAAACTTAGTGCGCCCAACTCGCCTGGTATTAGCATAACACTTCAAAATCTTTTCGGATAATTCATACTTATTAGGTTATTAGCAGCATTAGTAACATTTCTTAAGCTTTCCTTTTGTAAGCTTTTCGTAATTGAATAGGAGCTGATACTTCTCGATCTTTCGTTTGTTGCAAGCGTTGCAATTCTTGGCAAAGGCGCTCTAATTCCCGGTAACAGATTACTATTGTTGTCCGTTTCGCTTTAACTTATCGATGCTTTTCCATATATTTTAGTTTAATGTTATCTTTTTTTTATTATTAGCGTTCTCAATGTGAAAGTTAGTAATATGCCTTCCAAAATCAATTCTAGTAGCAGCCATTTTATTTCTCTTAACTTCCTTTTTATTTCTTGCTTTTCCCGATCTTGCTTTTGTAATGTCTTATTGCTGGCCTAAGTGATTTTAATATCTTTACTTTTTTCTTTACATGCGATAATTCCAAAGCGATTTTCAACCTTCACTCGTCTTTTACTAACATTAGCCCGCCTTCCTACCATGTTTACTTACCCTTTCCTTTCTTACGATATCTTACTCTTACTTCCAATTAATTTTTATCTCTTTTTTAAAGCCTCGCTTAATACTTCATATGCTTCTTTTCTTTTCCCAAGTGTTCTTATTTACAATCTCAATTATCCCCCTTTTTCTAGCTATCGCTTATTTATGCTATTATTTAGAACTTCAAATTTATAACCGTTACTTAATAAACAATCTTGCTTATAAATAGCCTCTCGTTAGGCGCCAATGTAAAGGGATAAGTCGTTTATGTTACATAAAAGAAATTAAATGAAAGCTAATAAATGTAACACAAGAATATTAATAAATGTAAATGAAGCTTGAAGAAGTGTATATTTTTGTGCATGTTGTTTTGTCCGAAGACTTGATCGCTTTTTGTTTAATATAGGGCTTCGCCTAATTTACCTATGGGTAAAAAGAAGGAAAAAAGTTATTCCGGCCCGAGTGCTTGTACCTACATCCCCGCTACATTATCTTTATCTCGATATATTTGAAACATTATAACGCTGCTTTGGAAATTCGTATCGAAATTAACGCATTCGATAGAATTATTTCAAGGGTCCTTTCACAAAAGCATGGGAAACATTAGTACCTAATTACATTCTTATTTAAGATTATGACCCCAGCGGAATTAAATTACGATATTTATGATAAGGAGATGTTGGCAATTATGAAATCGCTAACTTATTAGCGCGCGAAATTGATTTCGTAAAAAAGCTATTAACGCTTTTAAGTCTTTTTGGATTATAAAGCATTGGAGTATTTTATGATTATTAAAAAGTTAATAGGTTAATAAGCAAGATGATTCAAAATCTTATTTAACTTTTATTTTATAATTATGTATTAGCTAGGAAATTAGAATGCAGCAGCAAATGCGTTATCCCACTAAAAATAAAATATCGAAAATTAAGTTAAATTCAAAGACAAGTTACAAATCCGCACTTTAATCTACCCGAACCAAATCGACCCTCGCATTTTCCAAAAACTAAAATAATTATTTAACATTTGCACTTTAGCTTTTATTCAAATTAACCTAAACAACAAAACAAACCTTATTACCAAATTAATTCACATTAACAGGACTCACGATGCCTTCATAACCCAACGCTAAAAATCACAAAAGCCGGATTCGTGGTATATTTTGCGTAAGAACAAATTACTTCTATACAAGGAAAGACTTTAGATACCCAATATGAATTCCCTTTAAGCTTGATTAATTTAACATATACATAATCAAATATTAATAGCTTATTTAAAGAAAGCTAAGACTTTTGAATTACTACAAATGAAATATTATTAGCTAAAGATGTTAAAGGATATCGCTAGATTTGTCTTTAATTACTTTGCTTATAATAAAGCAAATTATTGGCAAGATAGGACACCCGGATACTTATACTTCTTGCTTATCCCTAATTAGCCTTGGCAATACTTAACGATAGACTTCAAAAGTGCGCCAAAAAACAAATTCGGCTTTAACTTAATTCTTATTATTATGAATTGCTTTTTCAAGAAGGCAACTTCCATTCTTTGCTATTCCACTTACATAGCACAAAACTTGGCCCGACTTTTCATTTTAAATTGCTGAAGATTTAACGACTTATTAAAATTTATTATATTAAATCGAAGCTCGCAATTTATTTCCTTATTTTGGAAGAAGTTTTGCCACATTCTTAGCATTAAAGTAAAGCTTTTCATTGCTTACTACGCCCAAATTAATAGCTAAATTGAAATTATGAATTAGTATTTAAATTAAAGATTTTGGCTTTTTGTTAATTATTACTAAAACAATTAGTTTGAACTTTTTTTAATGATAAATTATGCTTAATTTACCTTGCTATATGAATTATTAAAGATGTCGCTATATTAATTCAAATACGGGTATAAGCTACGAATTAGTTAGGATTAAGATATTCCATCGCTTTCCAAAGAGCTAACAATAATTAAGAAATTAAATCAAACTAACGCTTGCATTTTTGCTAAACGCTATAAGGTAATTTAGGCAAAGGCAAAATAGTTCCTTCAGAATTAATAGGTTAGGAAGCAGCGTGACGTTAATAAATCCTAGCAAGAGGTTAATTAAGATGTGAATAACATAATTTGGATAATAACAAAAAATTGGAAGACACGTTGCCTGAAGAAGAAATTTAACAATTAGTAAGTTGGATTGTATTAAGTTTTAGCTAAAGAAAAATATTTTTATTACTTAGATTTACTTGATATTATTAAAGTCCACTTAGTATTTTTTATAAATAAGCTTTGCTAATATGTAAATAACTTCTTACTTAAATAAATCCAATTACCGCAAAACGAACTTGTTATAAACATAAAATAGAAATAAGAGGTATAAAATATCTTAAACGCTTAATTGGAATAAGATAGCATTTTATATTATTAGGCTTATTAGAAAGAACTTGATTTCAACTTAAAATTCTATTTTACCGCAAATTTCCGCACTTGCCCTTACAAACTTCATAATTTTTACCTTACTTACTTACGCTTACTTAAATTACTAAAGCTTTTAAATTAATAAATTACTACTTGAAAATTAAAAAAAGATAATGCTTATAAAAGCTTAAAAGATAATACAATAATAACAACTAAAAAATAAAGGCGATTCTTTACTTAGCTTGAAGATAAGCTTTCTTTGTAAAGAAGGGTAATATGATAGCATATACGACTTGCGCGTATCACGTGCAAGCGCATATCACGTGGTGTTGTGACAAGGGGTTATAGCTAACTAGCGGCCGCCTCTCTCTTACTTAAGCTCGAGGCTCCTTACGATCCTCTTTCTCTCCTTGTCTTTTCTACTTGTATTGTAGCTATTTCAATGAACTCCGTTGAGCCGTCACAAAAAGGTGGCCGGAATGGGGGGGTGGACGGAATGGTGGGGTGGGACGTTATACAAGAGGGAACAATAGTGGTTCTGACATGCGATTGTGGGCCGATACAAACCAAATTGCACCCTTGTATTTGCGAATAGGTCAACCAAAACATGAAAAGAGTGGATGCCGGGTAACATATGATCAGCACTATGAATCCGAACATAGAAAGCTGCTGATCTTTCGCCGGCTGCACGGGTGCGATATTCCTTGGTGGAATCATCGTGATACCCTGCTTAGGAGGTCGATGATTAATTGTTCTGGTCGAAAAACACTGACGGCAAATGTCTGCTGGAACCTAAAGGAGGCCAAATAAGTAGCGCCCGTAGAAAATGTTGTGTGTGACGAGTAAGTAGATTCGTCGCGTGGAAATTAGCGCTGGTCGTTGCTTTGTAGTCTTCTAGTCGACGTCATGACAAGTCTTTCTTATTGAATCACAGAACATGCTCTCCCAATCTTCGAAACTTAAGAAGCAGGGTCGTGGCGCTGTGGCAATTTGAGGAATGATATCTGAGGGTCTGAGAGAAGCTCTCTGTCCATCGGAATCTAAAATGAAGAGGGCGGCCACTGGCTACCGGATTGAGTGAGCTTCAAATGAAACAGCACCTACTTGATTAGGTAGAATATCCTCAGAAGCAACACTTGTTAATGGTGACATAGAATGGACCTAAACTTTAGTGTACAGGGTCGGATCTTTGAATGCATTGGCCATGGCGTTCAGGGAGTACTTGAGGACCGAAAGACCTGTAATTTTGATCCTATTAAATGGAAACATATGAGACATCCATGATATGCAACAATGTGAATCGAAAACGAAGCGAGTGGCAGTCTTCCAGTACTGGTCGAATCCTCCTTGCCCAACTCCAATGCCATGCATGCGTGTCATGCCAATCACAGTACACGTCCAGTGCCGACGCACCAATTCCTAACCCACGTTTTTAAGCAGCAACACACTTCTCAGAGGAAGCCTTGTCATTGATCCAGCTAGGGAGAGACGCAATTCCCGGGTTAGCATTGAAGCTGAATCCTGTACCAGCACAGGCCTTATCCACCCAAATGGTGCAGCGGAAACCAGGTTTGGCCTTGCCGGAGGAGACAATGTCGCTGAAGTTGGATGGAAAGTTCACGCAAGTACCGGGGTTGCTGGAGCCGGTGAACTTGAGATCGAGGAAGTCACTATGGCTTTTGTTAGATGCAGAATGATTTATTGGGATTTGAGGATGCATGCGAGTTCTTCCAGACGTCAATCAATGCCTGAGCCCGGGTTTCGAGTTGTACAGGCTCGGCATTTGCTTCTGGGGCAGCAAGTGGTGCAGGTGCAGGTGCAGCCACTGCCAAAGTGGCAAGGATAGAAGCGGTGACAATGTTGGTGAATTGCATTTTGAGTGATTTGAGTCCGACGGAGACTTGAAAAAGCTAAAAGTGTGAATGAAGGACTTTTTGGGAGCCTGGGAAGATGGTAGTGGGGATTGATGCGGATGGGAGGAAAAGTTCGGGGGATTTCTGTGGACTTTATATAGATAGCAAAGTCTAGAGAAGTCCCGAATCAACTATCATTCTCCTCATCTTGATACTTGCCTTCAGCTCGTTGTTGCGAGATCGGCCGACATCCCAGTCACGATATTAGCCTGACATCAGATCAGATTTATTTTCAAATCCTGATGTGACTATGAACTGCCAAGTGGGTGACTTAATTTAACTTCTAAACAAATATAGTAAGCAGTGAGATCTAAACTATACAACAAGAGAGTGAAATCTGGAGGATGCCATTGACCAGGCCTTACATCCGGTCCCGAAAGATCCCTACATTTTTCACCATTTCTGTCTACCTGTATTCTCAGGTAAAACCATGACTGTGGGTAGAGATTGGAATCTCGTTCTGTTTAATTTGAGCTTCGACTGAGTTTCTTTTGCTATTGACACGTTCAGATGGGTAGACGAGCACAAGTCCGAGATCTCGATGGTCCTCGGGTCTGTTGACAGAAATTACATTACAGCATGATCAATAACAGCAACAGAATCCACGTGTAATACAATTTATTCCTTGATGGATCCTACGATATATTAGCTGAAAAGGTTCAGGTATTGGCGTTGGGTGATGAGCTGTTGGAAACAGTCAGACGGAACTTGGGGTTTACTCGACTTCGCAACTGGTCTCACCCGAAGCGCAAGCCATACAGTAAATAAACTTTATAGCCTAGATAGCCAGATTTACATGTTTCATATACCTCTGTGTTACAAGGAGCAACAATCGGGGAAAAGGTGTGCTGCATGTTCGACGGTCAGCCGCATGATCTCACAACCAGTTTCTTGGCTCCCCCATCGCGGGTATTTACATGAATAATACACCTCGAAGGAAACCTAATGATCAAGAATGAGTCTGCAGAAAGCTTTGGGAATCACAAAAAGGATTCCTCGTTCGTGGGAGCCTCGTAAGCTGCGTGCGCCGCTACCTGGAGGCGATATGCAATAACATGTCGTATATCATATGTGTGACTACTAAACTAAGAACTGACTTCTTGGAGGATCCCATAATGTCATTCAATTCTTTCTCCAAGCGTGCTCAATCAGTAGACATATTGTTTATGACACTTATAAAGATCGTCGGCCGCTGTGGAATAAAGCTGACGACAATACCAGTAGGAAGGATCATCATTTAATGACTGCATACTCTAGCGAATAACATTATCTTGTGCAGATAGCTTTACAAAATGTGGTAACATCTGGTTTACTTTAGCGAATCTAATTTATATCCTCTTTAAGATGCGATCAATTTTGTATCTTCGCCGAATTTGGAACTTTAATTCATGTGACTTGAACAGATGAATGACCCCGTAAGATAAGCACCTAATTCTCATTTACTAGACTAAGATATTGATAAGTAACTTGCTTCATCTTGGTGTATATCTCTTCTCGACTAGCTCAAGATTATCCCTCATCTAATTTTCAAATTCTCAACATCACTCGAAGATCTTCGTGTCATGTCAAGTCACTTAAAGCCCGGCTCGGTTTGTTTACCTTCGTCCCAGCCCCATGCAACCCCTCATTAAGCGAAGCCCAGCACGCTAGACTCCAGGGCATAGAATGACCAATGCGAGCGGCATGCACGACAGTGGGTCCCGGATTTTGTATGACCTTAACGCCCCGGATGCATCAATGTTTGCCCACTTTTCTGCGAGGCAACAAATTTAATTGGCTGTGCCTGAAGAATGGCCTTCAGGACGTATGCAAGGCTAGTGGAGTCCTTCTTCCAAGGCTTCGAGGTTTT
The DNA here is from genome assembly GCA_017365405.1 of Cadophora malorum. Lineage (NCBI taxonomy): Eukaryota > Fungi > Ascomycota > Leotiomycetes > Helotiales > Ploettnerulaceae > Cadophora > Cadophora malorum. The sequence continues at coordinate 131,416 of JAFJYH010000076.1, forward strand.
GGCCTTTACGCTCGAGGTCCATTTCTCCCTTCCATATATGAAACTTTTCCGCTCCCAATTCCTATCCATTTTCCTGCTGATCCTAGAGACACTCATTGACTTTCCTTGTCAATCTGCGCAACATGGCCGGTTCGTTTGTGAAAGCGCTGAATGCGAAGATCAGGGCAAATCCAACATTGAGCTATTTTTGCTCTACTCGTACGTTCGACACTTGTTTCTACCTGCCATCTACTCAGCAATCTACTCTGCTCGATTTGCGACGTGCAACAAAACTTAAGCGAAAAATCCCTTGGAATTTACTCTGCTCTGTCGATTTTGCGACATGCAACAAAACTTTAAGCGAAGGACAATCTGGAGGCTCGCTTTCCTGACATGAATACAGATTTCATAGGCCCAGCATCGAACTTCGGAATCCCAATTGCGGCTGTGATGGACACTTACAAAAGTCCTGATATGTAAGAAAGACCTTCCTACCTCTAGCATCCACCTGGCATCCCCGCTAAGAACAATTGTATCCGTAGGATCTCAGGATCGATGACGGCTTCCCTTTTCGTCTACGCTGGAACCTTCATGCGCTACTCGCTTGCCATTACACCCAAGAATTACCTGCTGTTCGCTTGCCACGCTCTCAATGCTGGGGCGCAGGGGACACAAGGATATAGATGGCTGAAGTGGCATTACTGGGGTGGTAAAGAGAGTATGGAAGCATTGGAGATGACGAATGTTGACGAAATAGCTGAGGACACAGAGTTGGCAGCGAGTGGATTGAATGGAGCGAGAAAAGCATAAATGTCGTGTGAACATCTTAGTACATTGATTTGATTACTATCTTTCGCTACTGCTTTCGACAGAGGTGAGCGAAACGTACATCGAAGTGCCCGAGTAGCCATGCTGATTTCTGACGGCCCAGTGTTACGTCTGGGATCCTGTCGGGCTTCCTTGTGGCAAGTTGTGTGTTGGTGCTTGATTTTGTGACATGATCGCTGATGCCTGACAAAGAGCTCCAAGTGCCGGCGGTTAGCGAGATGGTAAACAAAGAAACGAAAGCACCGCTTAAGCATCACTTCTGCTCAATAGAATCCACGGTGCATTTATCAATCCTGTTTTCCATTCATGCGACGATCTAGAATGGAGAAAATGGCTGAAAACTTTAGAACGTGACTTGAGGGCTGGCGTTAGCCCGCCCACTCACTCCGTTGAGAAAAAAAGGTTGCAAGAACTTGTTTAAGGGGCTGTAGTTCAGTGGCAACGCCTCGTTTGCAACGATTGCTCAGCTCGACAGAAATGTGTGGTGTGAAGTGCCTTCAAGTCACTGGGTCCAATTATCGCATTGAACAAGGGTCAGGCAAGAGTGGGGTGCCTTTTAGATGTGTCCAGCTTCGTCACTGGAGGTATGAACAGCCGCATAAAATCCAAGCAAACAAGTTTCGCTCTAATGTGCAAAATGCATACTCAGAATAGTAGAGCAATTACTTGGTACGGGGACAGTTTTGTGGCGCTAAACCATTAGTTGGAAGTTATTGGACTTCGGGCAACTCCGAAACCCCAGCCCACTTAGTGATACATCTGTCCACTTGGCTAAGCCCCCAACCTCGGCCCCCTCAAGGACACAAAAAGAAAAGCTTCGTACATACCTCTACCATTGTTACAATGGCCAAAAGGGACAAAAAGAATATCTGGAGCAGCGGCGGATCCTGGAAGACATGTTAATACATGGTTCTGAGAGCAGTTTCATAAGTGTTACTTACGAACGCCGGACTTCATCGATCTGAGATTGATTGCTTTAAGCAATCGCTGCAAACGAGGCACTCTACCACTGAGTTACAGCCCCTTTAAACATACCAGAAACAAGTTCTGGTTGTTGGATGCCTAAGAAGTTGCTATTTAAATACTTGTCTTTACCAGCATTGGGACTTTCTGGCTGCAATGTGGAAGGCGGTGAGATGGGCTAAGCGAGCTGCCAAGCGAAAATCCCTGGCAGAATGCGCCTGAGGCAACAAGAGGAACACCAAAACCCGGAAATACACTTTGAAAGCTCACTAATTGTGTAGAGATATGTAATAGATAATATATAGAGAGACAAGAAAGCAGGAGCTCGCTTCTTGTGAGATGAAAACGAATAGTTGAGGCTGAAATGTAAAGAGGTCGCTGCGTGCAAACGCTTGTTCCGCCATGTAGCTTCCCATACTGCCTGCCGCCTTTTAACTTCAGGTTTCGGGCGCACCTCCGACCTTCAACTCGCAACCACAACATCATGATTCTGAGACAAGCCTGCCAATTACCTTTGGGGCTTCTAATCCTACTATCAATATTCGCAAATCAAGCTTTGGCCTCCTATGGCGACCGTCTCCCAAGCTTCAAGCACTGCGTAAAGGTACTGACCTCTATCATTCACCCAAGACATTTCTAATCCCCCCCAGGTCTGCAAGGAGGAGAACTGCGCCAGCGGGCACCCGACGTCTATACGTACGCAATACCATCCATTCCAACGCTATCTCTAACAGTCTCCAGCTCTACTGCACCAGCTCCTCTTCTGGGACTGCCCAGCCGAATGCGATTACACCTGCCAACACATCATCACCGACCAACGCGTCGCCGCGTCCGAAGACATCGTCCAATTCCACGGAAAATGGCCCTTCTACCGCTTCCTCGGGATGCAAGAACCCTTCTCAGTCTTCTTCTCACTCCTTAATTTCCTCGCCCACCAGAATGGCCTATCGAAAATCACCTCGAGCCTACCCGCTTCATACTCGATGCGAAAATACTACATCCAGTTCGCATACTTTGGCATGGCCAGTTGGGTCTTCAGCATGATATTCCATACTAGAGACTTTGCTCTTACGGAGCAGTTGGACTACTTTGCGGCTGGTGCCAGTGTGCTCTATGGGTTATATTATACTGCGATCCGGATCTTCCGGATGGATCAGGGAGGGAAGAAGATGAAGTCGATTCTGCGAGCATGGACGCTTCTATGCATCAGCATGTATGTCGCGCATGTCACATACCTGAAATGGTACGACTGGGACTACACATACAACATGGCCGCCAATGTGGTGGTTGGCGTGGTGCATAATTTGATGTGGAGTTGGTTCAGTTACAAGAAGTACAAGCAGTCGGGGCGAACTTGGGCTATGTGGCCTGGTTTTATTGTTGCTTGGATTATGGTGGTCATGAGCTTGGAGGTCCTGGATTTCCCGCCGTTGTTTGGATGTTTGGATGCACACAGTTTGTGGCATCTTGGGACTGTTGGGCCGACCATGGTTTGGTATAAGTGAGTATCTTCCGCAAGGATAAGTGGAGCCAAAGCTGACCAAAATCCAGTTTCTTGCTCAAGGATGCCCAAGATGATATGGCAGGACAGAGGCTCAAAGCTTGAAAGGCAATGGAAGATTGTCAGAAGAGAGCACATGTATTGATCAGTAGTGGTTTTACAGATAGTGGAGAGGGCGTCCTACAACTTCTCGTGCGGCTTGCTTGTGCACATTGGATGACTTCAGATTCTTTCCTTTGCTTGCAGAAGATACCCAGCTTCAACATTCTTTGGATTTCGAGCGTATCAGATAGAACTTGGTGGGGGTTCAATGGGATGAAATCACCTCAGTACAATGCCGAACTGCCTCGCATATTTTCCAGCCCCTCCGGCTCCGCATGCGAATTCTCACCATACACAGTCACCTCTTTCTCGATCTCACTGCCATCAACAATCACATGAATCCTGTGAAGGCAGGAAACCGCGGTCATCACGTGATAAATATTGCTCGCACCCATACACTTCATTACTTTACGTGCTCCAACCACGCATCAAAGTCCACAAGCAAACTGTCAAATCCCTCATACAACCATCCCTCACCTCAAATCTCACTCGCAATGTTAAAATCACTCAATTCCTGTTGCACATCGCACCGCAAAGGGCTTCCTAATCGAGCAACAGGATGGGGTGACTTTGTTTCCATTTCACATAAGATCCACCTCTCGACATCTCCCAACCCGCAACCCGCGCGCGCTCCATATATCCCAATTAATTCCAGCAACAAAGTGAGCCGATTTTGCTTCCCTTATTTCCTTTCTCGAACTTTCCAAATTTTTGTTGCAAATCGCAATTCGCATCGCATTGAGTTACTTCTTTTGGTCGAGCCATTGAGGCAATTCTTCTCAAGTTTCTTGCATACTGACCGGTATTACGAGTAATTTCCCGCTTACGCTCTTTCCACTCCCCCTCGCAGCGGGCTTTGGTGTACTTGCTGACGATTTTGCCTATGCGATACGAGCTCGGCAAGGTCGCCTTCAGTTACTTCTTCCAGCAAACCGACGAACGACGAGGCATTTCCTTGCGAGTTTCGCGAACAATCATGTGCTTCATTACCGCCTACTGCCTCCAAATATGCTCACAACTTTTTTGCTGCACATCGTACGCATCACATTTCCGCATTAGGTCAAGAATGCAATTTGCAGATTCGCGACTTTGGAAGTTTGGACACAAAAGAGGCGCTTCTTAGTGTATCAGCAGCCATTTCAAGCATGAAATTGTTTGACGGGTAGGGCAATCGGATGCTTTGGCTCCTGGGATCGTGGGGTCGATCGCGTTTCATGGGGTTGGGTACTGTAGCCGAGAAGTCTCGCATGAGTTCGTCGCATCAATTCTTGTCCGTCTGGTCTTGTGAGTCGTTGCGAGTCTCACCTTCCTCTGATTGTTCGGCTCGGTAGCCATGTTCATGCACTGACTTTGACATCTCGCTTCGTGCGTTGCGAGATCGATCAGACCGTTGCGAGGTCTCATGACATCCCATCTATAGATCTGATGTACTTTGGTCACTTGGCAACTTCCTTTTAACGTCAATATTGTAAGTTCACGCAATCTCATATCTGTTAGCAGGATGCAGGAAGACACTTAGGCCAAGGATCTCGAACACTTGGTTCTCTTTCTTGGTCTACACGTAAGTGTGTTCCGCATCATATGAAGGAATATAATTTCCCGGGCACGGCACAGAAGGAAGATAACCATCGACAGTAATACCCTGCATAGCAAAATAATGCTGCCTCATCGTACTAATCTGCAAATTATCCGCCGCAGAATTATTCGGGCTACCATAATGCATTGTAAATCCATCATTGTGAGGAACATAAGTCTGCAACATCATCAGCTCATCGTTCTCCTCCTTTCAATTATTTCTTCGACACTCAGACCATAAATGAAAACATCAGAACTGGTAAACTCACCTCACAATCCGGCACATTCCTCCCAAACAAACTCCAAATCAAACTCCCGGCCACAACCGGCCTCTCCATCCCCTGCCTTCTCTCAATAACATCATAAAAGCTCCTCAACGAATCCCCTCTCTTCGCCGTCGCTTCCGCCGTCCACCCCAACTCCCCAGCAATATACACACGATCTGCACTCTCCACTGCATTGATATCATCTTCCAGGAGCGTGTTGTTGAGAGGATAGAAATGATCAGAGAAGATATCAACCTCCTCAATCACGAAGTGCGTTTTATTGACACCGTACGTCCCGTCGATGCAGAGTTTCTTCGGACCGATGGCTTTGATCAGAGTGCAAATCTCGATGATCCATTCGACGTGGACGTCTTTGTCGCCTCAGACGATACCATTTAGTTCGTTACCTGTTTCGTACCCGATGATGGTTGGGTCGTCCGCATATGAGAGGCCTGTGTATGGGTTTACGTGAGTCATCAGGATATCGATGTAGTCTCTGAAGGTAGTGATGATGGCGTCATTGGTGTAGAATTTCATTGTGTTTGGTGGGAGAGGCGATGTGCTGCCGGAAATATTGTACCCGTGCCAGCGGAGGAAGGTGAATTTACCGCCGTGGTAGTAGTCCTGCTGCTGTTAGTCTCTTTCTCTTTCTCTGTCCATTATCTTGGTCCGAGATACAAATCTGACATGAGAGGGGATGAAGACTGACAAAATTGTCGACCAACGGCGCAATAATTCTTAACCCATGCTGTCTCGCCTGAAAAACAGCCCAGTCAATAGCCTCAAAAGCATCCGTATTAATCACCCCTTTCGCAGGCATCAAACTCAACGGATTCCCCACACTCACTCCCAAGCTTTGGCTCCTTATCAATTTCGCACCTATCGTTACCAGTGTCCTCATGATCTCAGTTGTGCGTCCCTTGGTAGGATAACTTGCTTTGAATGGAGCGTAATATGGTTCTCCTGCTGGTGGTTCGACGTTCTCGTCGAGTCCGAGCCAGTAGACGTTTGCGCCGCTGACAGTCCATCGCTCACCATTGAGGTACAGACTTGTTCCGTTGCGGTAGACGTGTGAGTTCCGGGCAAGAAGAGTACTGACTGGGGGCGAGGAAAGTTTGTAGGATTTGAGAGGTAAGTGTGCCTGGTGTCGGGAAGAGGGAAGTGATTGCTGAAGCAACGACGTCTTTGACTTTTGAAGGGTCTTGTAGAGGTGGAGTTTGTGAAGATGCTGTGGTAGCCAAAAGAGACAGAAGTAGTGTCTTCCTCATGATCAAAATCTTGAGGAAAATGGTAGTTGAAAGGGAAAAAAAACGTGGAAAGTGATTCAAATGAAAAGAACGAAACCGAGGGAATGCAGAATACTTATTGAGATCTACCAGATGAAGTCATGACTCGACTAGATGAATTTATGGACATACAACCCCTCTGTACATCGCGTTGAAGTTGCTGCCCTTCCATATTCGGCACTCTTGCACGCCAATCAAACTATCAGATTAACCACCTTTCCCATTTGGCCGATTTTCATTCGGGAACAATGCCACCATCCAGATGAAGGAGCCCAGTAGAAGGGTAATAGCGAGGTACAGACCCATAGTACTAGATCGCATACTATACGGAGTGCTGTCCACCCGCTAGAGGGGCTGGTCGGAGGCTGTGCTTCCGTTGTCAGGAGGAGAAAAGCGTGATGTCCTAGCTCCTTGACCCTTTGGTGCGAAAAGTGTCAGCTCGGTAAAGGCAAGCGATATTTTGATTTGAGATAGCAAGAAAGGAGCTAGGAGAAGCCATTCATGACGTTGGATGCCTATGTGGCGCTGTGAGCAATTTCAAAAGAAGGTACGAGAAGAGGTGCGGGATAATTTGGCCGGGTAATGAACCGAGCAACGAGCTGCCCTGACCAAGTACATCGCCCTAATGTCAGTAATGGTGTCCGTCAAAAACACGATAGGGCGCCAAGAAAGTATCACAGGAGATCAATGCGCTTGTTCAAGACTGTGTGCGTTGAGTTCCTAGCAATTCAGACGCCTCGCTGTTGACTCTCAAGAAGAGAACTGTTATGCCAGAGTAGCCTTGCAATGCGTCAACATATCCTTGTAAACTAATTCGTATTACTCCGCTGTAGGCCGCTCCAATGTTGATCTTGTGGGGGAAGAATCAAGGATATGATGAATATCTGCAGGAAAAGTGTCAGAACGGCTGGTTTCGACACCAGAAGGTTTGTGTTGAAAATTTCTCACCTCTTGAATCATCAGAGAACAATGTCATAGAAGGATCTAGCAGCCTGAAAAATTTTCTCACTTTTGGATAGGTCCGAGTTCTGGATGTTGTTCCTGGTGTCTTCTCATAATGGCACCAAAATCCACGAAGGGCTCAACCTCGCCTTCTGGGTCAACATGATCATTATACATCAAAAGGCCAGTGAGTCGGCAGAAGATGCGCAATTGAGTCTGAGTGATACAGCTCCAGGCAATATTCTGGGATGCATTGCAGAGAATATCGACGGCGCCCTTGCTTTCAGCCGGTACCTCGTTGGCGCGCAACGCTTGAGTACATTGACAAATACGTACAGCACATGATTGAGCGAACTGTTCATCTGCAGGGTATTCATGGCCATCACCGTAGACTGCAAGGATAAGGAGAATCGTTGTAACACGGTAAAGGGTAGATTCGTAGAAAGCCTTTTCGTCTGCGAGGATTGAGAGCAGGTGTTTGGCATCAATTTTGTTGCATTCTTTATGGAAAGCGATAGCTGTTATATTATGAGCACGCGATCGGATATCGGGATATATGCTTACCTTCGTCGGCTTGCGCATCTCCACGGTCCATTGCTCGTGAAAGCTCCGTCATCTGATTGAATTGCTGCGGGAAGTCAGACACGCGAGAATCGAGGAAGTCTGACAAGGGCATAGTTCTTACACGAGCCAGGAAGTCTGTCAAGAAGAGGACGTCCTCACTAGTTGGGCCCATAACTAGCCTATCGCCGGCGCCAGCCACCGCAGATTCCAGATGCTCGTAGACCTTGGCTGTATCCCAATCCCGATCAGTGGGATGGAGGCTGTGCTCGTCGGGGATCGCCATCATGTTGCTTGTCTTCGATACATTGGCCTCATCGACACCGGAAGCAGTATGGTCTGGCATGTTGTCTCTGGGAAGTTTGGCGTTGAACGAATCTTGCGTTAGAAAGCACGAGATCAAGCCTCGATGGCGGCTGAGAAAGAAATATTGCAAGCGAAGAGGCGCCTTCAGACTAGTCATGAGGTGGGGCTGCCAAAGAGGCAAGAGCCGAAGTCGTCGACAACACGAGATTAGATAAGGAAGGGGCCATTGACCCATGTACCTGCCTAAATCAGCTCTCGTTACTTCCGGTAAATCAGTATGACACCACTGACACAACGATGGGCAACTCGATTTAATGTTGGCTACTGACCTACGTTCATTTTTTTTAATATCCGCTAATGTTTCCAATGTGGCTGCAATCATACCATACATTTGGTTGTTCATTGGTAAGCACAACAGGGAGCACATACTGGGAAAATCTTGTTGGTCTGATGCTCCCCTGTAATTGCAGAAGAGCAAGCTGGGTTGGAGCTAGTCCTTCGGCCAGAGTCTGAGTCTTCCCGTCTTCGGGTCCCAGTTAGTCGATTGCGGTATCAAAATACTCGACGGAGTCATTTCGAAAGAACTTTCCAAGTGGCTAATGTCCTCTTGGGGCGCTTGCTCCGCTAGGTCCCTATTCGGCAAGACTCCTTCAAGTTTGTCTTCGATAGCGGAAGCTTCCGTCTTCACAACGACCTCTGTCGGCTCCGATAAGGCTAAATTTGGGTTGTTGACATTCTCTGGTGACACCTCCAAAGACTCCCATAGGCAATCTTCGCATTTCTTGTGTTGGCATGGTTGTGGGGCGGAAGCAGTGCAGACGAGTGATGTGCCTGGATTCCATACCTTGATGCCTTTTATCAGCTTCTCCACCGACCAAGAGGAAACAGTCGAGCGGCACTTACCTCAGCATGTCTTCTCCACTCTGGTATCCTCTTCTGTGCGAAGCAGCACAACCATGGAGGGTCTTCCTGTAATGACAGCCGCCGTGGCTTGTCTACTTTTGTTGATAGATCAACAGACTTATTTGCTGTTGCTGCTATTTTGGAAGTTGCAGATTGTCCATAGGGAGACACATAGGCTGGAGGTTTGTATGCTTGTATTCTGGCATATGCGTCAGGCATGTTGACATTTGCGCCGCCGGATCGTATATCGTGCCTGAGGCCAAAATCGGATGGCGGAGATGTGTCATGAGATCTGCCCAGAATGAAGTTGCTACTGTGATCAGGCGCATCCGTGGACAGCTCAACTGATTGGTGTGAGAGCTTGGCATCATCATCTTCTTCCATCGCCGAGTCGTGGTTTGTGGAGCGCTCAATACTTTCTGGCACGTCTCCTAGAATCCTGGCGGGGCGCATCTGGGCTGGACATCATTTGTCTTTGTTCATAGAGGAACGGTTGATTATCAATAGATATGCTGGACGCGTTGGATAATGATTGACTCGAGTTGTCGTTTGATGAATGAAGTCGTGATCGAAGTCGAAAAGTTTTACGTTTGTTGTTTTTCGAGGAAGGGACGTTGTTGAAATTAGTGGAGGCTAAGCGAGCCCATGCCTAATCCGGAGCATTAGACGAAGGCAGCCTTGATTGGCACGAATGGCGTTCTTTCCTTGGGAACAATTTGACGCCTCTTCTTATGCTTTGAATTACTTTCAATACATTCATTATTAACCGAACTTAGCATAACATAGCATTGTTAATTCCACGGTTGCCAAGTATCCGAAAGAACTGAGCCGCACAAGTGTCACTATTCATACAGCATGTCGTCTGAACAACTACCAACCGCAGGAATATCTACAATTGGGCCCCTTGGTCGACCCACTCACAGAAGCAACACACTTTCAGCCCATACAAGACACGACTTGGAATACGCTGGCAACATCTCATTATGTATTGGGTAGGTAAAAAAGTGTAGATTACCGGTATGAGGGTGTTGACGCCGGGGTTTGTTGACCCATCACTAATATTTGGCTGCAGCCAACTAGATGCGGCATAGTTCTCACAAGTCCGATCGATGGAGATGCGACTGATCTGATGAGAGTCCTCGAAAGTCCTGAGACATGACGCTTTCTATTTGGGACGACATGTTTGGCTCTCGCAAGGTGTGATGGTGAGTAAACCCAAATCTGATCTCTTTTCTTCTCAAAGTTTGGTAGGACGCGGTGAATATTCCTGCGAAAAGTTGCGGAAAAAACTCATGAGTTTCACTGATTTGCAAGCTTCAATCTAGAAATTGTCGTGCCAAATCGACACCATTACATTATCCTTGCTCTTCACAATCTCCGACAAATTGCGCTCGAATTCGACCTTGACCAAGAACACTTTGACTTGGTGAGTGGTATCCTCGATGAAGCGCAGAAAAGATACGGATCCATCTGGGGTGGGGCTCGAGCCAGCGCCGCCACCAATCCGCAATCCCAAATGATCCTCGACCCTCTAGGCAAATGGCGGCAAGGGCGATATATGCTAAATCTGTACGACAAGGAAGAATCCATCTCTCCAGGCGGTCCACGCGATAACCTTGCCGTCGATCACGAAAACAATCAAATGTTGAGCAGAAGCGCTTCGCAAGACACTTTGGTCGAATCATTCATGACAAATCCGGCCAAAGTAACAGAATCGCCCAAGTACAATGAGGCAGAAGTTCAAGAAAGTCAGATCGTCAGCACCGAAGTACGCTCGAACATTTCTGGTGTTTTGGCTCCATACGAAGTCTTGAAGCTGGAAGAGAAAGGCACACAAGCGACCTTTACCGAGAAAGAGAAGGCCAAGTTGGAGAATGTAGTAGAATCGTGTGAGCGGACGGTGAGTCTGGTCGAAGAAAGGAGATCAGCGGGGTTGAAGGTCCGCAGAAAAGCTGTCTTATTAACTGAGCATGCGGATAGCCTTAGATTGGAACGGAGGAGAATGCCTCCGTATCTCAAACTGAGTGGGTGGCATGGAAAGCGCTCAAAGCTTGGGGGTAGTAGCAAAAACTTTAATTGCGCATTGTTCTCAGACAAAGGCACTGATAGGTAACATGCAGCAAACGCTTGGTGTACTTGACAACGAAGTCTTTCTTGCAGCTTCCAGTGCTTGAATTTATATTTCATGGCCTCTCAGTGCTTTTTCTGGAATGAGAGAACGGCCAATTAAACATATTGACGACTTTACTTATACGTTGGAGCATTCACTGTCTCAATCAAGTAGGTCGTACATAGCATTCCGCGTCTCGGCCTTGAGATCCACTAGTGCTCACCAATGTCAACCAGAAACATGACAACTTACTACGGCCCCCTCAAACCCCTTAGCAGCCTCACTGCTACCGATCTCAGAAACGAACTTGATGCCTTCTATGTCACGTTCAATAAGCAAGACATCAAACCAGATCTTCAATCGAGATGGAGTTTTCATGTACTAGGTTTCATTGAAGACAACAGCAAATCCTCCTCGGCTTGGATCAACAAGGACACAGAGTGGTGCAGAATGCCGAAACCCCCGTTTTCAGATCTTCATAAAGTCGTCGAAGATCAGACCTGCTTACTGTTCTAGTGTGAGATGACGTGGAGCCAGTACTGGCCGCTGCACTTCCGAGAACCGGGGAAGTGCTTTATTTCAATTGGACTCAGAAGGTTTGATCCTCTTTTTGCAAGAACATACTGTACGGTCAGATGCCTTCTTGATACTTCGTCATCGAGCACCCTTTCTGTCCTGGAGCGGCATTTGAATTGAGGCTTGAGTGAGTGAAATATAAGTACCAGACGGCATTTGGCACATTCTTGGTCCTTGATTTGGTGTGACTTCCTTGATATGTTGAAGAGTATAATGGAAGTGATTGAATATAAGCTGATTGAACGATCGAGTTATGAATCGAATATTCTGAGCGTCTTGTCATTGTACTTATAGTATCACGACTGCGGATATCTCGAGTAAACTTCACCTTGGAATGTTGGATCACAGAGACAGCGACGAGTAAGAAAGTAATAAATTTAGAAATGCCCCTAAGGGGTCATTTCAATATGCTATCCGCGAAAGACGAGACGACGCTACGCTAGGCTGGAAGTTGTGCTATGCTTCGGATTCTGTCCGGCACAGTTGTAGAAAGCGACAGACTCCCCACGAAGTCCTGGACGTTGCTTAAGTCATAGATGATTCTCCTTCATCCGCTCCTTCTTCTTCTACATCCGCTTCTTCCCCTTCAGTTCCTGAAACTGCAGGTATCTTGCCCTTGCGGATGACCTTGAATGCGGCGGTCATGGCCTGCTCTGCTTCAACTCTTTTTGGTGCACCTGCGGCAGCGGCTACTCCAGCAGCGGTGGAATTTCCTGGTATCAAAAATATGTAACGAATTATGATGGAGTCCAGAGCCTTGAAAACATGTACACCAGGGTTATGAGAGGAAGTGACCGGCCGCCCGTTGCCAGTAACCTCACAACCCAAAAGAGCTCCTACGATCTTGAAAGGTGTGTGGGGCCACGTTATTTTCAACTTCGCTGGAACGTCTTGATACTGAGGCCCGTAAGGCTCAGATTCCTCCTGGTGTGTTTTCTTTGTGGCATAACGATAAGAATAGCTAGGCTCTTCTGCCATATATAGGCCGGCTCCAAGTCTCTGATGGTCAGCCTGTACGAATCCATTCCGGAGGATTGATTGTAAGTTTCGCAGAGGTGTGCCATGAAAAAGAAGCATCGACTTGCCCTTCGCCTTCTTGAGTTGCTTAGAAAGCCTATTGCCATGCGCGGATACTGGTGAAGCTAGGACGAACTGGTACACCCAGTTTGTGAATCCAGGGATCTTCAGGCCTGATCTGCTGGTAACCTCGATGATTTTCGGGCCGAAGAGAGCCACCATAGAATTCGGTTCTGCTTGGTGGCCGGTTGTCGGCAGAGAGCTTCGACATGCTGGTGGTCCTTGATTGTCGGAAGCTCGGCCAAAGCCTTGAGTAACTTGACAGGGCCTTTCACTGGGCAATTCGGGCATGCTGCAAAGAACTGTGTTGCGTAGGAACTCATGTCTGCATAGACAAGTGTAAGGAGCAGATTCATTACAGATGGGCTCGGAAGTTTGGTGGCTGGAAATGTGACTTGGTTGGACAGTCCGGAGACTTGGTCATCAGATTCAGGATCCCCGTCGCCGTTTATCTCATCATCCTCGGACTCATAGATGAATCTACACAAGCACATTAGTTGAAGCTGAATGACAGCCGGAGCAACAGGAGAACAAACTCAGCACGAATCAAATTCTCAATATCAAACCACCTATTGGCACCCTTCTCGATGACCAGGTTACGGAGCGTCGCCTCAAGCACGAGGACCAGCGAAGCACACCACCGAGAAACCTTGGCCAGTAGAGCAGGATCAGCAGCCCTGTACTTGTCGACGACTCCCAGCCTAAGAAGTGCTAGCACAGGGAGCAAGTCCGCTTTCAGCCCCTTGGGATCGAAGGCGATGCCACGTTGAGTGAGTTCGAACCGGATTTCCTGCGCGGTCAAGGCTCCAAGATCTTGAAGGTTTCGGTCCGCTGGTATGGCGAATATGACATCTGCCATGGTAATGCTGGATTTCGCGAGGAGATGCTGGGACAGGGTGAGGAATGAGTAGCTAATGGATGAGGAACTTAGGGATGTTCGAAGAGTGCCGGGGATGTAGATGTGGATGCTGGTCTGTATTGCCGATCTGGATGTGTACGTTGGTGAGGAAGGTCGAAAAACGTAGGAGATGTCGATTTCGATGGTATTGCGATAACAGTGAGTGTTGATGAAGGCCTGCTCACTTGTATTGTAGAGATTTGCCGCCTAAAAGTGGAAATGGGTAAAGCCTCGTCTGCTCACCTTGCAAGCTCGCTTAGGCAGGACCCGGCCAGCGACCAGCGTCAGATACAGACTCAAGTCGATGTCTGCAGGTGCCTGAGACATTTGGACTGTGATCTGACTTTGGGTGGTAAGCTCCCGTCCTGGCGGTTTAAAAGAAGCGCGATCCTCAAGTCAAGACATCAAGTGCAGTGGCGCACTGGAAAGCCTCAAAAAAAATAAAAAAATAAAGGACAAGATGGCAAGGCCATGGCCAGTGAGCAACAGAATCAACAAGAACACCAAGGGTAACCAGAGAAGGCAACAAGAAGCAAATGCAAAGCAGCAGATTGTGAGACGGGCCTTAGCTTCCACATCCACTGCCAAATTGTATTCACTCCGTCAGCCAAAAGGCAACCCAGCGCTCGCGGGCAGCCTAGAGTTTGACACCGAGCCGACTGGATGAATAAACAAATTAGTACATTGGATCTGTCATGTCTGTACATCACCCCAAACTTCCGAGATCTTGACGCTCAGAGCCTTGCCCATCTTCTTCCTCCCGATCAGGTGGCTCATCTCGCTTGATACCAGGTCCATCTTCTTCTTTCGACCTTGCTCTCCTTGACCTTCCTTCTCCCCGATCCGGCTGTACGCTTCCAAGAAGTCCATAGGGGTCTTCCACCTCTTCTGTATCTCCAAAGCCTTCTCGCCCGTCACACCTCGAATGCACATCAGCATCTTCAGGTATACATCCCGCAAAGTTGAGTTGCCTGACTTTGAGCTGATGTCCGCAAACGCATCGTATGTGATGTGATAGTCTGTACCTGGCTGCTTCTTGGCAAGTTCCTCCAATAGTGGCAAATGATTCGTAGTCGTTATAGTCTTTGTCGGGATGAGATTGAGCGGTTTCATCTCATACTTGTCCTTCAAAATCTTCGTCATGCTTACCAGGTACCGAATCGTATCGTCCATCTTCTGCGTCTTCTTAACGAAATAGCCGTTGACCACTTGGGTAGAAGCGATGGCGGATGCTACTGCTTCTTCGTATCTATCGGCAGCGTTGGCCATTTCTTCGATGATATAGATCACATTCTTGATTCCCGACTTGCGAAGTCGGAACTTCTGCTCATGAAATCGACCATCTTTGATCGAGCCTATGAGATCATCAAGTCTCTTCCTCTCAACAACATAGTCGAGCAGAACCTCATCACCCTCTGCACCCCGTCGTTTGAGTAGATCGGGATCGTGCAGTTTTGCCACCCACAACACATCTCCTAGGGACATGGCTCGCATTATCGGCTTGATCCCAGCAGATGTGAGATTCTGCTGCATATAATCACGATCTGATTTTGCACGTATCTCTCGTATGTCTAGGACTAGCTCGACACTGAAGGACCCTGGTTCCAAGACAATAGGATTGAATGTTGGGAGGTCAGCGGCAGATGCTATACTTTTGCCAAGAGGAACGATATCTGGGGCGTTGGATTTATTTGGGGACTCTGGAGGTTGTCTGGCGTTGGAACGTCGGACAGGGTTATCTGCATCTGAATCCCCTTCGTCTTCCGAACCGTCTGGGGCAGTTCTCTCTGCTACGGTGAATTTATCCAATCGGCCTTGACTGAGATCTACAGTCTTCAAAAGTGCTTCGGCAGCATCCCAGCCCTCATCTGTCAGGTAATAAAGCCGTGTCGGCCTGCCTTTCTCATATACCAAGTCCTTATTCTGTAATGTTTTCATCGAATTCCATGCGGTATAGAATTTCGTAGGATCACTTGGTGCCGAGAAAGACGAGTCACAGTGTGGTTGAGCGAGCTCGATAAGATGTGCTTTGGTGATGCCTTCCTTGGAGCCACGTTCTTGTGTTGCAAGAGCAATGAGGAGAGCATAGGGTCCGGTCCGTAGGCCTGGCACATATGGCTTCGACTTTCTGGCTTTCTTCTTCGGTGTCGTCGGCTGCTCATCACTACCAGCTTCCTCCCCTTCAACATCGGCTGCCTTCTTCTTCCTCTTGTTCTGTCTCTTTGGCATTGGCAGCATGTTGGCGTCACAGTAAGACTGCAGATCCTTCGTCAATCTGTCAACCAGCTTTGGGCCCCAGCCAGTGAGTTGTATAACTTCGGACGGGTGCTGGAGCTCGAATGGGCAGGCTTTGAGGGAGTCGCATGCTTTCTTGTAGGTCTGAGCACCTTTGCTATTCCGATTTCGTGCTTCAGTGAGCCATTCGAAAGCAAAAGTGTACCACAACTGGTTTGGGCAGTCGGGCATTGTGAGGTAACGGGCACCGCGTGCGGCTTGTGATTGACAATTGGAGGCGATTGAAAGCAATTGGAGCACTTGATAGGCAATATATCGTGAGAGGATGTATGCAACTAACTTTCGTGTAAGCGAGACAGCAATGAGGCCAGCGATGAGGTTGGTGTGAAGGGAAGGGTGCCGGAACCATGTTCTCAAAGAGAAGTTGTCGCGTCAATGATTGCATCTGGGAGCAAACACGAGTTCACGTGATAGCGGCTTGGCATCACTACTCGCATGGATCAGGGGCCTTGCTGCATCATCTTCATGCAGTTGCCCCTCTGCCCCTCTCTTCAAGGCGGTGAGAGCTGCGGATCTGAATTCCAGCCCAGAAATAGCAGCACGAGCAGAAGCTTGACAGCGGCTGTGCCCTATGCTCTGCTTTGCCCTGCCCTGCCCTCGTTCTTGATCTGATCTGATCTGCTTCTATACGAACATCTCACCCCGCTTTCTTTTAAAGAGAACATCTTCTCCTCTCCTCTTCTTCCTCACCTTCACAACAATCAATCGCAATCATGGACGCAAAAATTCTTGCTGCTTCAGACAAGCACCCCAAGCCCGCAGATCGTGTCTTCCAGTATGGCACTGCAGGGTTCCGAATGAAAGCTACACTTCTCGACAGTGTAGTTTTCCGCGTAGGTCTCGTCGCAGCTCTTCGATCGCGGAAGCTCGGTGGACAGACAATTGGTGTTATGATCACAGCTTCCCACAATCCGCCAGAGGACAATGGTGTTAAGCTCGTGGATCCCATGGGAGAGATGTTGGAGAACTCCTGGGAGGCATACTCAACCGAGCTGGCTAATGCTAAAAACGAGGATGTGGCTAAGGTCTACAAGAGTCTGGAGGAGAAGCTCAAGATCAATCCTGCGACACCTGCGAGAGTCATCTATGCTAGAGATACACGACCAAGCGGACCGAAATTGGTGCAGGCTTTGGTAGATGCCTTGCAGGCTGCCGGCGCAGAATACACGGATTATAAGCTTCTCACAACCCCTCAACTACATTACTTGACAAGATGTACCAACACGGAGGGCACACCGCAAAGTTACGGAGATGTGAGCGAGAAGGGATACTATGAGAAATTGGCTGCGGCATTTGTGCGGGCGATGAAGGGAAAGAAGACAGTTGGACCAGTAACTGTTGACTGTGCCAATGGTGTTGGTGGACCAAAGCTTGCGGAGCTCTTGAAATACTTGCCAAAAGCCTCAGAGGGCGTGGAGATCAAGATTCTCAACGATGATGTCCTAAAGGCGGAAGTGTTGAACCATGAGGTAGGTGACATGCCACTTATAAAGTGTCCGACTAACAGTTCCAGTGCGGAGCAGATTATGTCAAGACAAAGCAAAGAGCACCACCATCTTCGAAAGTTGGTCCAAACGAACGATGCTGTTCATTAGATGGAGATGCGGATCGAATCATCTACTATTTCAACGACCCAGAACATGGTTTCCGCCTTCTTGACGGAGACAAGATCGCTACTTTGGCAGCATCCTTTATCGGAGATCTTGCTCGCGAAGCAAGACTATCAGACGAGTTGAAGATTGGCGTCGTTCAGACTGCATATGCAAATGGTGCCTCAACCAAATATGTCGAGAAATCTCTCGGACTCCCAGTTGTCTGCACCCCTACAGGTGTAAAATGGCTCCACCACGCAGCCACCAAATTTGACGTCGGCGTCTACTTCGAGGCCAACGGTCATGGAACCGTCGTATTCTCACAACAAGCTCTCAAGGCCTTTAAAACCAAAGAGCCCGAATCACCAGCTCAAGCACAAGCACTCGAGACCCTCCGCGCGCTCACAGACCTCATCAACCAGACCGTCGGAGACGCTCTTTCCGACATGCTCCTTGTTGAGACCATCCTCGCACACAAGTCCTGGATACCCCGTGAATGGGACCTCACCTATGTCGACCTACCTAATCGTCTTGTACGCGTAGAGGTCGGCGACAGGAATCTCTTCAAGACTACGGATGCGGAGCGGAAATTGGTTGAGCCTCAGGGTCTGCAGGAGCAGATTGACGCGCTGGTAAAGAAGTTCAAGGATGGAAGAAGCTTTGCGAGAGCATCGGGAACGGAAGATGCTGTTAGAGTCTACGCAGAGGCGGCGACGAGAAGCGAGGCTGACGATTTGGCGAGCAAAGTCGCGGGAATTTGTAGGCAGGAAGGTGGTGCGAAGTAGAATATAGAGGACGATAGTCTGGGAGGAATTTTGAATGTCACAAAAGTTCTACAGTATCTATGAATTTATGAATACAAAATAGTAGATGGCTTTCCTTTCGAGTGATATGGCCAGGTAGTTCCTGAGCATTGTTTGACATCACTCGTAGCCCCTTCAGCGGTCAGTCTCCTCTTACCACACCCAGACTCTTTGAGTAAGACCCAATTTCGTCTGAAGATACAAAGTGACAGGTGGTAACGACCTTTTTTCAAATCCATGGATATCCTGATGGCATTTCGAAAATACCATCCAAGAAACCCGCGTGCCGTCCACGTTGCCACGATCAATGTCAAGCAGGTGGCTTCGGCTCGTCCCGCACATCTCAAGTGATGATGTCAACACATCCCCGCGTCTCACTCACATGGAGATCTCAAAGTCGTGACGTGAACAGACTTCAGCATTCCATTTCAAATCAACATAAAAGATAATGCCCCCACTACATATCTCGCCTCACTTCCAACCTACCTAGACTTACCTTCTCTACCTCAATTTCTTTTCCAACACCAACAAACTCAACTAAAGCTCTTCTATGCGTCCCACCACGCGCCTCTTCACAAGAGTCAACACTTTCAAAACATCACCACAAACAGCCAAAAGACACATCAGCACATCCCAACCAAAGCCCTCTCCCAAACTCACCATGTCAGCACCCGGCATCCCCTCCACCACCCCCCTCCAATCCCAATCCGATCC